>JAENRP010000294.1:0-35438 GCA_024741835.1 Diplocarpon mali
AATATATAAAAGGAGAAGGGGAAGGGGAAGGGAGGGAGGTGCGATAGTAAACGAATAAAAATGATAGAAACTCCTTTTCCTCTTTTAATAACGCGACTCTTAGTCTAAGACCGCGAGTTAAAAACTTAAAGTTATTAAAGCTATTAAATCGCAGTTTTAAAGAAAATTCGAAGACAATTTCAAATAATCCTAAGCATATATACCCTAACCAACTTAAGAGGCGTCCTTACTAAAGAAAATCCAGGCTTTATATAAAATTCGATTAATAATTTAGGAATTTCTTTAATATAGTTGTATTCGATTATTAAGCTTCTTTAAGGTAGTAACTCGCTTATTCAACCTAAGGGAAGCTGGATTTAGGTATTTAGAGTTCGTATACTAGTTTTTACCTTTTAAAGCCTATCGATTTCTAAACTAAAGGGAGCGATAAGTTTCCTAAAGAAGGCCTTCGATTAAGGTTTCTAAACGTTAAATGCAGAGTTTAGAAAACTAAGCTTTAAGTTCCTTGATTTTTAAGGCAGATTTCACTCTTAGGCCAGAACTATAAGTAAAGGGAATTACTACTAGATTTCTCTTTACCTCCTTTATAACTTCTAAAGCCTTTAAGTATTCTTAAACTAAGCTCTTAAGGTCTTTAGTATAAGAGGGAATAGGAGATTTTTCCTATTCTATAGCATTAATAGTTCTCTTATTAAGATCTGATTTTAAAGCAAAGGCTAAGAACTCTTTAAATAAGGCGAAGGTTATAAGGTCTTATTTATCGATCTTAAAATTCTTAATAATCTTATTGCAAAGGCTAATAGGTAATTTAAATAAGAAAAGGCGGCCTCTTTTAACTTCGCTAAGTATTTTCTAATTGATTAAAGTATTCGACACTTAAGTAAAGGTCCGATAGTAGTTTTTAAGTTCCTTAAGAGTGTAAGTAATAAGAATAAACTCCTTTAAAAAGGCCAGAGTATCGCAAATCTACTATCTATTAAATTTTTAAAATTCAACTTTAAGAGCTTTAATAAGTAGTTCCTAGGACTTGCGAAGCTTCTACTTAAGTAGAGATTTAATAATATCTTTGCTAGTTTAATTGCAGTAGTAGGGAAGTCGATTGATTATCTTATTATATTTAATGCTAAAATTATAATAAGTCTCCTTATATTATTTAAGGAAATTAGTAATATTAGCTCTAGTGAAATAAGGAGCGCTAAGGGAACTAGGGAGAGGAAAATGATTAATAATAGCTTTAAAGGCGGCTATTATCGCTTTATTCGTTTCAATAGGAGAGGAGTTAGGTCGAATATAAGGCCTAAGGTATTCTAAGGAGTTTTTAGAATCCGAGTCAATCTTAAAGTAACTAAGGCAAGCTTGAAAAGATTTGGGCAAAGGGTTAGAAGGAGGTTTGAAATTAATATTTTTAGTATTTTTAAATATTAATATTAAAAAAGCAGGTGCAGTTATTAAAGGGAAAGGTATTAAAGGAGAAGGCGAAGAACTTAAGTTATATAAAATTGCATTTTTATATTCCTACTTATAGGCTTAGCCTAAGAGTGAAAATCCGGCTTTTATAAAAAGTTTATTTATACTTTATTAAGACTTCTTTAATAGGTATAAAGTAATAAATAAAGGTATTATAATTACTAATAGTAAGAAAAGGTTTATTAAGTTAAAGACTAATTTCTATAATAAAGTTTCTAAGAAAGATTCATCTTAGCTTTTAGGACAATTCCTATTAGTTCTTAGAATAAAGGGGTCTTTAAAGATGATTTTAAGGCAGTTTTCAAAGTCCTATTAAGTAGAGGCGGCTAAAGTATCCGATTTAGCTTTTTAAAAAAGCTAAGGAGACTCTTCCGATTAGAGCTTTCGTTTAGTATTATATAAATACCTAAAACTGCTTTTATTTAAAGTAGCTATTATAGCTAATCAAACTTCTTTATATTAGAAAGGCTAGAAATCCGACAATCGTACTAATAGGCTAATAATTCAAGCTTATTAGATTAAAGGTAGGTAGGAGAGGCGGAATAGGGGCCGAAATAGGAAAATCTGAGGTTATTGATAGTAGAGAGTAGCAATCGACAGTTCCAAATAACTAAGTAATTGCAAGGTCGATAATAAAGGAATAATAACTAACAGTTATAAATAACTGAATGATTATTATCTTAAAAGGGGTTTTCAAAGGGTTGATCTCTTATCTGCGAATTAAGAGAATTAAGAGGAGAAGTTGTATAAAGACGAAATCTCAAAGGAATCGTCCTTGCGTAAGTCACTAATATAAGATAGAGGGGAGACAATATAAGAATAGGCCTAAGGGAAGACCTAAAAACAAGAGGGAGGAAGCACTACAAGCGGGCTCTCCGAAGATGAGAACTAGGACAATTTACTAGTTAGAGGTAGAATAGGTAATTAGTATTGCGCGCTATCTCTAAGTACAATAGTAGTCCTATATATACCCCTTTCTTAGTCCTTATCTGACCATATGACCTATGTCACAAGATCCTCTACTTCCAGGTCTCTATATTATTAGTACTATTTCGCAGTTAAAACCTTAGTAGTCATAAAGTACTTAAGGGAGCAGTGATTTGAGTAAATATCAACTCGCTCCTTAAGTGATATAAGCTCTGGTCTCTATTTATAGCAGGATTCAATAATAGCAAAGAGTTCCTTATTATATATTTCCTAATTAGGTTTATAACCTAAGAGTATATGCGAATAGAAGCCGATAGGGTACTATTGCTTATCGAAGTATTGCTAAGAAAGTACTCTAGCGATAATGCTATCAGAAGCATTAGTTTCTAGCTTTATAAGTAAGTTGGGGTTAAAATAGTAAATCTATTAAATTAATAGTAATTACTTGCAAAGCTTTTTAAAAGCGATTTAGCACTCTTCTATCTAATTCTAAGGTACCGTCGGTCGGGTTAGAATAGAGAGGGGTTTGGCAATTAGCTTAAAGTTGCAAATGAATTATTAATAGAATCTGCAAAATCCTAAGTAGGACTTTACTTTAGTAATAGTTTTCAAGTACTTCTAATTGCGCAATAGTTCGACCTTTTCAAGGTCTAGTTCAATCTTAATTATTATTAGAATATATTTAAGATATTAAGTTTAAGTAATATAAAACTCGTACTTCTTAATATCTACTTAAAGGCTAGCCTTTAAGAGTCGTTTTAGTACCTTTTCGATATAACCCTAGTACTCCTTAACGTTCTTAAAGTAAATCAAAATATCGTTTAAGTACACTATGTAAAAATCATTTAAGTAATTTAAAAGAATATCATTTATATACTGCTAGTAAGTACTAAGTCTATTATAAAGGCCAAATAGGAGAACCTTGCATTTATAAGATCCGTACTTTATTCGAAAGGTAGTATATTCCTTTAATTTAAAGTCCATTTGTATTCGATTGAAAGCGGCCCGAATATCCAGTTTTATAAAAATTTTAGCTTTAGATACTTGCCTTAAAAGCTTGTCTATCCTCGGAATCGGGTAAGCGTCTTTCCGAGTTAGTGCGTTTAGCTTCTGGTAGTCTATGCAAAATCGGAGGCTACCGTCGGCCTTCTTTACAAATAGCACTAGCGAAGCAAAGGGGCTAGTACTTATCTTAATAAAGCCTTTGTCTAAATTCTCAAATAAGTACTTCTTTATAACCTTAAGCTCCTTAGTAGATTGACGGTAAAGGGGCGAATAGGCATTAGGCAAGGGCCCTTTTAGCTATATCTTATAATTGTAGTACTAATAGGAAGGGAGGGTATCTGCATCCCTTTTTAAGAAGGCTTATCTTAGCGATTAGTACTATTTCAGGAGTTAATTATTAATTAGCTTTTCGACATTAGGATTCTTAAGCTTATATCTTTCCTTTAGAATCCTATCTACTTTATAAATACTGGTTTAAAAGAACTTAGTCTCCTTACGCTTTATATTATAATAAAAGGCATTAGCACTGATTTTGCAAATAGGAACCGTAGCTTTAGGGCATTTGCGAATAGGGTCAGAATATAGTCGATTTGTATTAGACTGTTTTCCTAAATCCGGCTTAGTTATAGGCAGGGGCGCTGGCCTAGTAATAGCAATAGGGATCTTACGCCTAGCTAGGACTACCAAATTGACGCTAGACTATCTTCTATTAATCTATTAAGCTTTATCTATAGCTATTTCCTATTCTTTATAATTAATATTAGCTTAATAATTGGATCAGATCCGAAGTCCTTTAAAAGGAGGAAGACGAATGACGATTTCCTTTGCAAATTAGGGAAATAAGGGGTAATACAAAGGCCATACAAATCGGTTTTCCTTCGGATCAAGTTTAAGTTAGAATCGGCGTATCCATTTGACTCTAATAATAGCATTGCGCTAGCTAAGGTCGAGAATAACCTAAGGGCAGTTATAAATACGCCTTCTATCAATTGTCAAGTGAAAGCGTATATAGTGCATAGCTTACGTGCGAATAGTATTTTAAAATCTATAGATAGGAATAAGGGCTAAAAGAGGAAGAATTTTAAAGCCAGTCGCTTTTAAAAGATATATAAAAAGAGAACGATTTAAAAATAGGTAATTAAAGGCTTTAGTATTTATTAAAGCTAATAATAATACTTTAAGTCCATTTATACTAATAGTATAAGAGGTTAGGAATTGCTTCCCTTCTATTAAAGAGTTAAGATCTAGCTTTAATAAGTCGTACTTTCGCAGGCCTAAGTAGGAGTCTTTTCCTAGGCCTTTTCGTTTTCCTAATCTTCCTTTATTTCAACCTTATTCTCAATTAAGTCTAAAGTCGGATCAGCTTCCTTTATATCTTCTAAGGTATTAATCTTACTTGCAGAAGGACACTCGGTCTTATAGTAACTAGTTTTACTATAGGTCTAGTAGGTAGCTTGCTTAAGGGGCAAAGCAAAAGAACTAGCCTTAGCTAGCGTATCTTAGCGAAAAGGGGTAATCGGCTTTAAGGCTAGCGTCTTAGAAACTCAGGTGGTACTTCTAGCGCTTAAACTATAAGCAGTCTTATTAAGGAGCGAACCGGATATCTTCTAATATAATACTAAGGTTGCCTTGCTTTTAGTCAAAGGGTTAAGGAGTTGATTGCTTTGATATTTAATATTAAGGGCGTTCAATTGGTTAATTATAATAGTATAGTCCTTCCCTTAAAAGGCCTTAGCTAAGGCGTAAGTAGCTTTAAGCTAAGGGGTAATCTTATTCTATATAAAAAAGAACTACTCAGATCTTAAGACCTCTCCTTAGATCGCGGCAGATTAGAATTAAGCTTGAAATTAAGGGAAAGTTTCTTTAAAATAACTAGCTTCCCTTATATAGAGGTAGTAGAAAGTAGATTAGAATAGGTCTACCTCTTAGCTAATTAAAAAGTAACTGCTTAGTAGTTCTACTATTTCTTAATAGTTTTAAAAGAGGTTAGTCTCTAAGAGGTACTAGGGTTCGAGGTACATTTAGGCTTATCCTATAGTAGATCCTTAAATAAGGGCTTAGCAAGCTCGCTTATTTGAGTATAAGTCCGTATTAACTTACAATCGATCTTAGATTAAAGCTAACTACTGCTTATATATTAAAGAGGTCTTATCGTTAAAGGGGGTAATCTTTTCAATTAGCTGAATTTTCGTCCGTTTCATATCTATATCAACTTCTAAAAGAGGCTAGGTCTTGCTTTATTAAAGGTAGGTGGATTCTCGCTTAATAGTCTAATATACGCGCTAAGCCGTTTCTTAGCTTTAATAAGCTAAGGTCTTTAGGCTAGAGATAGCTTAAGCAATCTTACTAATCTCGCTTTGCAATTATCGATTAGATTGATCTTAGCATTATAAGGATTCCTCTAAACTTAAGACTATTCCTTATAAGACATTTAGGTTTAAAAAGTCTTGATTATCTCAATTAGCTTAGCTATAGCATTATAGTCTCTTGCCCTTAGCAGCAGAGGAAGGTCCGCCCCTAAGGGCTAGGGTAGAGGTACTCCCTATAGAAGCTGGTTTCTTAAACGAACCAGGTACATTCTATATTTGCTAACTTCCGACTAATAGGGAATTTATTTTACCAATTTTGGTTTTAGTAGTAATTCAGTTAAAAAAGGGGTTCTATAGAAAAAGGGTTCTAATAGTATAGTACTCTCTTAACTTCTGCCTATAGTACTTCTATAAAAGGAGTAGTTGAGAAAATCCAGCTAATGAAAGCGTTCCTCGATTATACTAGTTAATAAGCTATACTTAAGCTCCTAGTTTATCTAAGAGATCTTTAAGATCCTGACTCTATCGAAAGTCGAAATAACCGTAAATCGATTTTCAAAAGGGGTAGGATATTATTAAAAGCCGTCCCTGGTAGAGAAGAACTTCTTTATTTAATATAATAATATAGAACCGCTAAAGTGCAAGATCAAGTATAAGAGTAAGAAGTAGTGCAAAAGGCGTATTCTATAAGTCTAATATAAAGGAAATAAAGAAGTTAAAGAGCCCTCCCTATAAGAGAGCCCTTCTCCCTTATATATATCAGCAGCTTAAGGCTCTTTGCCTATTTACGTAATATTATATAAGAATATCCTTTTGCACCTTTAGGGTCGATTCGAAATAACCTTGCATCGAATCGAGATTGTAAAACCTTAAAACACTATAAACGCCGTACTCCTAGGTAATTGCATCAGTTGGGGGTGCAGCTGTTACACGAGCTAAAGCAAAGGAGGATGCGTTAAAACTTAAGATATTGCAAGACGAGAACGATAAGCTATAATAGCAAGTTACCACTTATGCTATTATATAAAAGAGGAAGGCTACCCCTACCACTACCGCTAGCACCCTTGTTAAATAACAGAAGTCAAACCAAATGGATTGGCTGGAATAGATACGCGAAAACCAATAATAACAATGCGATCTTAAGGATCTATGCAATAGAAAGCTTATTAGCGCGTTCGATAACCTAGACGAACTAGTCGAGACCGCTATTAAGACTATCTATGCTAAAGGGGATCCGATAAATAAAAAGATAAAGAGCTTTATTAATAGAGCTAAAAATAGAATCATATACGACTTCATCTAAGAGTAGGTCGAGATAAGGGCACCTCGCTTCTTAAGAGGGGGAGGGTGATATTATAGCATAGTTATATTATAGTCGCAATAGAACTGTCAGAGCAGGTGCAATAGAGATAGTAGTGCAACTAGAGGCGAAATAGATTAGTGCAATAGATACGCTGCACCTTTATTATACCTTTCCTTTAGTAGATAGAATATGACTTATTAGTAGAAATCGACTTCTAGGAGTCGTAGGCTAAGGAGAGCATATTAGGAGGAAGGCTTCCTACTTTGTATATACTCCTTAGCTTTGAATTCTATACGATTTGGCAGCCTTGATCTCAGTGACTTTATCGACTCGTGCCTTGCTTTCGCCGTCACAACCTCTAACTCTCTCGAAAGAACTAGCAATAATAGTTCGACGATTTAGAGCTTTACTTTAAGAGCAAAGGCATCGAAATAGCGATTCAAAAGATACTTATTAAATACGCAAGAATAGCCCCTTATACTCCCTCTACCGATTTATCTACTTCCACTTTAATAGCTAATGCAATTGCTAAGGATTTGCTAGATATATTAAATAAGCTTAGCCTAAGAGCTTTAGTAGATAATAACCGAGAATCCTAAAGGCAGATTTTAAATATAGAAAAGGAGAAGGAGTATAGGCTAGCCTTAGCCAAATGCAAGCTTAAGATTAATAAAGGTTTAAGCGATAAAGACCGAGATTTTATTCGAGTTTATAATAATGCGAAGATAAAATAGGATACTTTAAAGGTAAAATACTCTTAAATAACTGCCTTTAATACTTAGTATCTACTATAGTAGATCACTTCATTTTAATATAGAAAAGATAAAGATAGTATAGCAATGAGGTTCTCTAATAGTGAACTTGATAGTAAACTAGAAGAGGGCACGAAGAAGTATGAGGTGCAAACGACGATGTTAGGTGTCTTAATTCATAAGAGCTCTTTAACTAGGAGCTATTTAAGGTAAGCGGGCTTTTTAGTAAAGCCGCTAAGTCATATGGTAAGTCATATGATATATTATATGTATAATATATTATATAATAGATCATATGATAAATATATAATAGGCATATGTTGCGCCATAAGGAGCCTCAGGCGCTGAGGCATCTAAGGACTGGCTTATGTAATATACCCCTGAAGTGGCCACGGAGCACTTCTATAAAGGGAGCTCAGATATACAATTAGAGTAGAATTTTACAAGCTTCTGCCACTATTGAGAATCCACCTTTAAATATAGTACGATAGTTATCAGCACTATTCGCGACTCTTAAGAGCAAACGATTAAAAATCCACTATATTTAAAGGCTTCTTAGAGAGGTTTCACTACTAATTTTCATCTATTCTCCCTCGCCTATACGCGTTATACGACCTAACTCGACGTTCTAACGCTCTTAGCTAATCAATAGAACTTATACTCCCTACCATCTTAGTCAATATAAGCGAATACTAGTAAAAAGAAGCTTAAGAGCTTAGCTCTAGTAGAGTTATACTCTAGGATAGGAAGTCATAGCGCATTTGGTACGCTAAGCTAGAGTTTCAGGCCGAATTTCTACGCCTCTAGAAGCATATAAAGAAGCCAAGATAGGTTAATAACCCTAAACTGTATGCTATAGAGATAGGAAACCAAGCTTTACTTTATAAAAACGAAGCTCTATACCTGCTGGATTTAGAAATAGAACCGCTATAGCTTAAAAAAATTATAAAAGGATAAGACTAAAGAGTATTGCAAAGCTACTACGAGTTATACTAATAGTAGGAAGCTACCGATTAATAAACGCCAGCTCTACTACTACCCGCAAAGATAATAGCTAAAGACGTAGAGCTAAAGTATAAAATGGCAGTAATATAATACAATCTTATAGTAGAAGCGTAGAAAAGGAATAGGAGCTCTTATACTTAGTTATACTATTAGATTACTAAGATAGTATACCTTACGTTGCTTTAAGCAGTATAATATAACTATAAGGAAGCGGGGAAACTATTAATTCAATAGATTATAAAGCACTTGCGTAGAGAACTAGCCCCCTCTAAGGTTAGTATAATAGAGTCAATTCGGGAAGACTATAATAATAAGCTCTTTAAAATAAGGAGTAGCAAAGTAGAACCGAAGACCTAGCTTACTAGCTTTAGGAAGATCTACTAAAAAGCATAAATGTATAGAATCCCAAAGGTTTAAGGCTCTCTTACGATTATAAAGTTTCTATAGTCGATTTACTGCTAAGCTCTTACCTAGTCTTAGCAGACCTAGGCAGAGCTTATTAGAGATAATAAGCTAGGCCTAGAGTATAGAAAAGATATAGTCTACTATATTAATTAATTCTTAAGCTTAATAAAGCGAAGCCTCGCAAGCTCCTTATCAAAGGCAACCCTTAGAGTATACGCCTCACTTAAAGGAGTAGGCGATTATACTAATCTAAGAGCATTAAGTAAAGGTAAGGCGAAGAAGACTCTAAAGGGAAGTATTAAAAAGTGCTCTTGCCCTTAAGTTAAAAATCACTTCTAGAACCTAAAGGAGTATAATAGGCTGAAATACGCCTTAACTAGCGCTAAGGAAGGTACGCTTTAAAACCTTCCCAGCTATAATAAGGTTAAAAGAATGTATAAAAACCTTACTTCCTTAGAATAGAGAGAGCTTTAAGCTAAGCTCTCCTATATTAAATAAGCTCTTATAGATCAATTCAAGGAAAGAATATCTACTAAAGCTTTAAAGAGCGGCAAATCTAAGATTATAGCCGCCCTTTTAGATCCAACTCTCTTTAAAGACTTTACCCTAGGAATATACTCCACCCTTAAAGCTCCTTACGCTCTCTCGAATATAACCCTACTCGACAACTATACTGCAACGCACCTTATTAATCGAAAGGAGCTTCTAGTTCTTAGATTATTAAAAATCGTATATCCCTAAGATTGTATAAAGGCAGGGAGCTTGAGTCTGCTAATAAGGGAGAGGGGTATATGTCTAATAAAAGGGGTTCTTACTAATAGAAGAGACTTAAAGCTTAGGAATATAGCGCTTATAAATAGGTTTAATATTAATATTATCTTAAAGCCTCTTTTAAAGAAGGCTAGGGTATAGTATATAAGCCTAGACGCGACGCTCTAAAGGGGTATAGTAGATAATAACGTAGTTATAAAGCAGCTAAAGCGTAGGTCAAATGTTATAGTATTTAAATATAAGCCTATTAACTTTTATAATACTTTTAACTCGCTATGCTATGCTTAACCAACCTACTTAGCCTTCCTTACTTTATAATAGCGTCTGCGAAGCTAATATAAACCCCTAAGGAGTAGTATATTCCTAAGAGCTAAGAACGATTTAATAGATATTTAGCACCTTCGATCAAGCTATCTAAGAGCTAAGGCGCTTAAGAAGCTTATACTAAACGCAAAAGGGGTAAAGATCAAAGGGAAGCTATAAATCAATTATAAAGCTTGCGCTTAGGCAAAAGCTAAGCAAAAGCCTTTTAAGAGAGAGTTAGATTTTAAGGCTCTAAGACCGTTCTTTAAGTGCTCCTAGGACCTATTTGACTATAGCACGTCAAGCCTCTCCTTAGAAAGCTGGCTTCTTCTAATTAAGGATAAATTTAATAAGAAGTTATTTAGATATACTCTGCTCTATAAGTCCTTAACGCTAGTTCTAAGAGCTCTTTAATCTTTTAAAGCATAGGTAAAGCGCTATTACTGCCTCTTCCTATATATTCTAAAGAGCGATAATAATACTTTAGTATTCCCTTTATAGGAAGCATCGAAATATAGAAAGTAGTGCGAAGCTAAAGGCATAGAGGTAGAAGTCATTCTATCCTATACTTATAAACCAAATGGAGCTTCTAAGAGAGCGGGAGCAGAGATTATTAAAAAGGCACTTATTATACTAATCTCTACTAACCTCTTAAAGCACCTATAGCCTAAAGCCGTACTAACCGCAATATACTTCTATAATATCGGCCTATTAAAGCGCAAAGGATGGAAGAGTCCAAATGAGGTGCTTTAGCTTTAGTTTAGATAATACTTTAGGTAGTATGATCCGCAGATCACTATAAAGCTTACTACCGATTTAAGACTAGAATAGGAGGGTATAAAAGCGTATAAAGTGCGCGCGTACCTATTAGCGAAGGAAAGGGAAGCTCTAAAGAATAAGAGAGCTTTTAAAACTATGCTATAAGGGTATATTAGATACCTAGTTAGTTACTGCGCTACTAATATATATAAGATCTAGGTGCCTAAGCTTCGAAAGGTTATAATCTCCTAAAACGTCGAGTTCGATAAGTCCAAATTCTACTCTAAAGAGTACGAAAAGGTAACTGGCCACCTGCTCCTAATTATTAAGAAGATTGTGCAAATAATCAAAGAGGAGGAAGAGGAAGCTTAAGACGCTAAGTTAATTATTAAAAATGTAGAAGGAGCTTTAGATAAGCAGCCTATAGATAACCTAATAGGAGGTAAGCCTATTAATCTTTTACTAATAGAAGCTCTAAGCTTAGATCTATCAAGGGCTATTATCCCCTATAAGGCTACTTATAGCGTTTCTACTCTAGCTACTTAAAAGCAGCTGCTTAATAGCAAAGGGTTAAACGCTTTAAGATAACTATTAATAGTTGGAAAAAGCGTCGAAAGCGATATTATAAATGCTAGTTCCGCTAAAGAGCGCAATACTAGGCCTTTAGTTACTATACAGATTAAGCAATCGCAAAGGTAGGAGCAGGCCCCTCAATTACTAGAAGCTCTACTATAGGCAACTGGTAAAGAAGTACGCTAGCTCTTATTAAAAGTACCAATCGATCGAGAGCTATACTAAGATATAAAAGCTCTTAAGGGTAATACCGAAAGAGGGAGCTCTTTGAAACTAATAGAAGCTTAGCCTAAAGTACTTGATATAAGGGCCTTCCGAAAACGCAAGAAGCCTAATAAGAAGTAGGAAATAGTACCTATACCGCTCTATAGGTTAAAAAGGAGAAGAGGGAGCGGGAATGCTATATATGTAATATACATTAAGGATCTCCTACTAGCCTTTAAAGAACTTGAAATACGTTAGTTAAAGTAGGTAAATAGCTTTATATCGACTTTCTAACTAAGTCAAGAGCTTGCGAGAACTAATAGAGAAGAGTATAAAGCAGTATACTATATTATTGCTATAGCAACTTAATTTAAAAGCTTTAAAGGAAACTCTACCCTTTTAATTCCACCTTAAGATAAGCTTCTTAAAGCGCCAACTTACTAGAAGGAGCTTGCAAATCACCCTTTTAAAGAGCAATTTAAAGAGGGAGCCAGAACTAAGATTAGGAACTTAGAAGCGCGTAATTGCTAAAGAGTAATCAATAGAAGCGAGGCTATTATAAGGCCTATACTATTAAAGTAGGTCTTTAACTATAAGCTAAACTCCTCTAAGGAGATTAGCCGCTTTAGGTCAAGAATAGTAGTAAAGGGAGATCTTTAGAAGGAAGCTTCTATTTTCTCTACCTATACTATAACGCTTATATTAAGATCTTTTAGGATTATAATAGCAATCGCCGCTAAATTCGATATAAAGCTCTAATAGTTTAATATTATCAACGCCTTTATAAATACTAAGAGAGACCCTTAGAGCGCGCTAGTTGTTTGCTTCTTACTAGATAGTTAGAAGTAGAAAGATAAAGTAATAGAGCTCGATTGTGCCTTATATGGCCTTTGAGACTCCCTAGTGCTTTAGTATAGGGATTTCACTAGTACTCTAAAGTCTTTAAAGCTTACCCCTCTTAGTAAAGAGCCTTGCATATTTATTATAAAGGATAGGACTATATTTATAGCCTTTTATATTAACGATATATAAGTAATATATCACTCCTCCTATATAGAAAAAGCTTAAAAGACTATAAAAGGACTGCGCGAAGCATACGAATTAATAGCTATAGGAGATATTAAGTAGTTCTTAAGGGTAAGAGTCTCTTAAGATAGGAAGTAGGATATAATTACTCTACTTTATAACGCTTATATTGAGAAGATAGCGAAGAGGTTTAGCCTTAATATAGGGCGTTTCCTTAGTACGCCGCTCCCTTACTTCGAACTTAAAAAGAACTACGAAATAGCTCCCTACTTAAGAATTAAGGAGTTCTAGGAAAAAGTAGGCTTTGCCTTATATATAGCTATTATACTATACCTAGATATAGCTTTTGCTATCGCCCAGCTATCTCATTTCTATATAAACCTAAGCTTTAAACACCTTAAAGCTATTAATTGGATAATTTGCTACCTTTTTAGTATACGCTTCCTAGGAATTACTTATAGTCGATTTAGTAAATCAAATAACCTAGTAGTATCGTTAGATGCTTCCTTCGCAAATGATCCAAAGATAAGGCGCTCCTCTTATAGTTTTATTATATTCCTATTTAAAGGAGCAATCGTTTAAAAGGCCTTAAAGCAACCGATAGTTACTACTTCTACTATAGAGGCTAAGCTTCTAAGAGTAGCGCATATAGCGAAGGAGATAATGGCTTTAAAGAGGTTCTTTAAGGAAATAGAGCTTAAGGTGGAAGCTCTATAGTCTATATTTTATAATAATCAATAGATAATACGGCTTATTATAAGAGACTCTTAAAGGATTTCTATAAAGCTCTAATATATTAATATATATAATATATAGCTATAATAGGAGCACTAAAAAGGGAGCTTTTAAGTGGCCTATCTCACTACTAAGGATATGCATACTGATAGCCTTATTCAAAACCTTCCTTAATAAAAGTTCGAGAGCTTTATTAAGCTTTTGAACCTCTAAGACGTAAGAGGTCTAGTCGAAAAGCTAGCATTTTAAATGCTCCATAATCCTTTTATATCTCCTTTATAATAGTAAGTAAGAAGGAAGCGTAAGATAGGGTTCAATTTTCCTTATACTAATATATAAGGAGGCTTAAAACCAACTCCCTTAGATAATCAGAACCTTTAGCAGCTTCGCAAATAATATAAGGGCGCGTCCCTATCGAGAAGCAATAGACTCCTTTAGTAGCACAACCTTAAGAGCAGCCTAGGGAATAATAATAGGAGTAGCCGCAAGAGCCTTAAAAGCCTTTGCAAGGCGGGCGGCGAGGCTAAGAGGTGCTATAATTGGCGGTAGGAGCTCCTGAGCCACTGGTTCTAAGAAGCTATTAGCTATAGTATAAGAAAGCTTATAATAATATACCCTTTGATAATACCACTTCCTCTATCTCTCTTCGGCGCGCCTTTTGAAGCTCCTCTCTTACCTTCCTCTTAATAGCAGTAAGGCCCTGAACTGCTTATTAATGGCAAACCACTTAAAGGGAGCTTGAGAACATACTGCGGCGTTATTATTATTCTCCTTTAATAAGAATACGTAATCTTCTTACGCCTTTAAGGCGCCGATAGGAAGCTCTTAGCACGCATAGCCTCCTTTTATATAACAAAAGCAGCGTACTCCTATTATACTATTAAAGTATACGCCAGCCGACTTCCTAGCTAAAAAGCTCCGAACGCACCTCTTATATAGTATATTTCTTATTAGCCCTTGCTTTGGTTTGCAGCAGGAGGAGGGAGCTATAGAGGGGACCGCCGGTATTTTAAGAACCACGGCCTAGGGGGTGGCGGGGAGGGGAGGAGGCGCGCTCCCTCTTAGGGGTATTACTATATTAAACCTCTTAGGCGCGTTATCACCTTCTTACTATCTGCCGCGCTAAGAAGCTCTAAGCTATATTTGAGTATGACAACTTTGCTATAAGGCTATTAGCAGGAGTAAGGGAGCATAATTAGGAAGCGTATAATAGTAGCCCTAGTAGGGCGCTCCTTAGAGTTATTATTACTATTCTCCATTTTTAAAATGATTATTTGAAGAAGTATAAGGAAGGAAAGCTTTATAAGGGAAAAACGCGTACTTTTATAGGCGTGCTGCCTTTGTTGACTTTCCTTTATTACCTAATTTAGCTTCTATTCTATAGAGGAAGCACTTAGAACGCGCTCCCTCTTTCATTTATTACAGCTTTATTAAGCAATTTTCATTATTCTAAAAGCTAGGGAGTATAATAAAGGAGTCTTATATACTAGATCTAGCGCTAGTTATAGCTAAGCCTAGCTAGGAGCTGCTTCTTACCTAGGGGGTGTATTGCGCTATAAGGAGCCTTAGGCGCTAAGGCATCTGAGGACTGGCTTATGTAATATACCCCTGAAGTGGCCACGGAGCACTTTTATAAAGGGAGCTCAGATATACAGTTAGAGTAGAATTTTACAAGCTTCTGCCACCACTGAGAATCCACCTCTAAATACAGCACGACAGCATACTTATAATATACCCCTTTAGGAAGACCTTTAAAGGTACTCGCTAGTAATACATATGATATTATAACTTTTATTATAATCTATAGTTTCGTATGAAAAATCAACTTACAGATATGGGAAATAGAGTAGAGTTCGCTAGCGCGCTCTACTCTAGAGTAGGAAATCTACCTCTTAGTAAGTCAAAAATCAACTCGCGGGCCTGGCCCAGGAGTAAAAAATCACCTCTTAATAGAAGTATAAAAAAAAAATCACCTTATAATAGAGGTGCAAAAAAAAATCACCCTTTAATTAAGGTGCAGAACCTTTATATTTAACAATTTGATAAAGGCGGCGTAGTTAGAGCTATTTAAGCTCTTGGTAAGGCCGTCGGTAGCGTTGTCTTTGGTATTTGTATACTAGAGGTCCAAATGGCCTTTTTAAAGCTCTTATCGAATATAATAGAACTTGATATTAATATGCTTTATTCTCTAGTAGTATTCAGGGTTTTTAATAAGATAAAGGGCTCTTTAATTATCGCAGATCATCTCGACTTTAATAGCATTATCGCTAGCGTAGCCTATTTCCTTAAGTACTTAGCGTATTTAAGAGGCCTCTTATGCGAATTTGCATATAGTAATATACTCTGCTTTTATAGATGAGAGAGCGATAATAGTCTATCGCTTAGAAGAGGCGGTAATTATACTATTATTAAGGAAGAAGACGGCCTTAGAATAGGAGGCTTTAGTTCCTCTATCACTTGCCTAGTTAGAATCGCAATAGCTATGCAATTTCTAAAGCTTTAGGTCAGTTCTTTTACTTCTAAAGGTAGTATAATAGAATCGCGTTCCTTGCAAGTATTATAAAACTCATTTTAAAGCTACTATATATTATAGCGAAGGGTTAGTAAGGAATTTGCTAAGAATAGAGCAGTAGTATAGTATATCTTAATGTGTATAGTGCGCAAGGTACTATAAAGAACTATAGATCTCCTAGTATAGCTTCACTTCCTATAGAGTGGCTTAGCCTTCAAATTTGACTATATAAACTTTATAGTTACTAGCAAAAGGCGTTAGTACGCTCTTGCAATTAGTTATATAAAAACGTTTAAGAACCTTATTAATGTAGGCATTTTAATAAAGTAAGATCGTCTTATTTTATCGATCTCTAACTATATGTACTCTTAAGAAGTAGTTAGCCGGTTTGCTACCTATAATCTTAAAGAGGTTGCGAAGATCTTTCTTAAACTTATTATATATATCACCCTTCTTTGCTACTATAAGGAAGTCGTCGATATAAGTGATAATAAGAATCTAAGAGGTGCGGTTAATATATATACAATTGTTAGTATCGAGAGGTTGAAAATCGAGCTTTTATAGCTCGGACTGTAGCTTTTCTTACTATAGTCGTAGAGATTACTTTAAGCTATATAAGGCCTTAAGAAGCTTAAGACAGTAGTCTTAAGGTAAAAGAACGACCTTATCTTAAGTGTATTTAAGAGGTAACTTAATATAGATATTAGAGTTAGCTTTTAAATTAAGGAAAGCTATTTTAATATCGAACTGATCTAGCTTAAAGTCGTATAGCGCTGCGAGCGTAATCGCAATCTTTTAAACCGCAGATTTGCATACTTTAGTAAAAGTCTAATTATAATCTTGACCTTATTATTATATATAGCCTTATATAACGAATCTGACCTTCTATTAGGAGATTTCCCTATTTTAGTCCCTTTTTGTTTTAAAGACGAGCCTTGATCTAAGTACTCTATTATCTTTAGAGAGTTTTAAGCGTTTTACTACTACTTATATATTCTTATAAGCGAGGGAATTGTATTTAAAGTTGATCGCAGATCGCTATTTGTTAGCGTTAGCGTAAGAAAGGGCTTGTTCGACTGTTTTCGGGTTATTTAGGTATGGAGAGTCGAGTAAGGCTATGTGAAAGGCGCTTAAATAGGCTTCCTTATTATTAGAGTTGTTAGCTTTGAATCTAAGAGCATAAGTTAAGCGTATAGCTCTCTTTTCGGAAGGCTGAGGGTAAGCCTTGTTCTTTAAACTAGGAGGTCTTCCTCTCTTTCTTGGAGTTGGAAGCTCAGCTTCTCTTAAATCAGAATTGACTCGCGGTCCCGGCCTAGGAGTGGAATCGTAAGAGTTAGAATTGACTTGCGGTCCCGGCCTAGGAGTGAAATCATTATAAGAGTTAGTATTATCGTTATCTTAAGAAGTGACTCGCGGGCCCGGCCTAGGAGTGAAATCACCCTTTAATTGCGGCTTTATAATTAGGCCGTCTTTATCGAATCGAATGTAAGAAGATCTATTGAGCTTAAGTGAGTCGGCGCAATAGGTAAAGGAGGCTTCTAGAGGTCGATGGTCGATATATTAGTAAGAGTTAAGGAAGGAAGGTTACCCCTTTCTTCCTTATAGCTATATATGTGTTAATATCCTACTAATTAAGTAGTAGGGTTATATAATAATATATTAGAGTGATAGCTATATTACTTATCTTAATACTCCTACTTAAACCTTACTCCGATTGACCTATAGTTAGGAAAATAATAACTATCCTTTTATATTAATCCAACTCTTAAGTATCTCTTTAAATCAAAACCAATTAATTAATAGTAACTTCTATTAAAATCACTAACCCTACTCGTAAGGTAGGATTAAGAGTCAAATTTCCTAAAAGCGTTCCTTTATAAGACTATATAACTTAACTCGCGGTCTAGGCCTAAGAGTCGATTTAAAAACTTTTCCTCTATAAGACTACGTAACCTAACTCGCAGGGCAGGCCTAGGAGTTATCCTTAAGCCTACTAAGCCCCTACTATCTTTTATAATCCTAGTATATCTTTAAACACTTTGAACTTTGCAACTGTCTTTAATAGCTTTATAAATCCATCTACTACTATTCGATCGGTTAGGATATAGGTAATTAATAACTTATTCTTTATAATAAGGTTATAGATAAAGTAGTAAATAATATTAATATATTTCGATCGCTTATATAAGTATAGATTCTTTATAAGTACAATCGCTTTTATATTATCTACTTAAAGATTAATATAGTTCTTATCTTATCTAATATACTTAGCGAAACCTATATCTTTTAGAACTTAGGCGATTTATAATCTTTACTTGCAATTTAATAATATTAATATATATTCTACCTTAGTGCTTATAATAGCTACTGATTTCTACTTCCTACTTCCTTATAATATAGGTTTGCTATATAGTACTACTACGCTTTTAGATATACTTTTCTAACCTTTTATATTTGCTTAATCGGAATCAGTATATACCTTAAGCTTTACGCTTATATATTTTGTTAGTCTATATCTTACCTTCTATATGATTATCGATTAAAGGTACCTTTTAAATCGCTTGACTGCATTCTTATATTAAATCGTTAGATCTTTTAAGTTCTAATTAAGTTGCTTAATAATAAAGGCGATATCTAATCTTATATATACTATAGTATATATAATCGCTTTAATATCTTATTAGTACTTCTTTAGATCTCCTCTTTACTTATTTTTATTAATAGGCTCTAACTTATTATACTTTCCTTCGATTAGAGTACGCTTTAGCTTAAAGTTAAGAGTATAAGCGAAGAGTCCTATTCGGTCTAGGATCTTCTTAATATACTGCTCTTAGTCTAACTAGAGTTCTTAAGTAGAGCGGTTCCTTATAACGTAAATGCTAAGGATCTTATAAATTCCCTTTAGATCTTTAGTATTAAAACGTTTCCGAATTATTATAAAGAACTAATCTAATTAAGTGGTTGTTTTCGCAGCTATAGCAATATCGTCGATATATAGTAGCAACTTAATTCTACGCTTAGCATAGGTAAATAGATAAGGGTTAGCTAGGCTTTAAACGAATCCTATTTCTATTAAAGTAGAACTATATAAGAGGTTCTAATTATAGGCTGATTATTTAAGCCTATAGATACTATAGAGTATATAGAAAGAGTGGCTAGCGTATATAGGAATACTATTAGATTAAGAGAGAAAAATCCATTCCTTTATAATCGCTTTAGTAAATGCATTTTTAATATTATACTATTTGCATTTAAGGTCCTTAGCAGCTATTATCACTATAAATATGCAAAGGGTATCTATATGAACTATTAGCGTAAATATATCGAAGTAGTCTTTTCCATACTATTAGGAGAAGCCCTTAGCTATAAACCTTGCCTTATAACGCTCTAGGGTTCCATCTGCATATATCTTAATTATAAAGACCTACTTTATTAAAACTAGGTTTACGTCCTTTGGCGTCGGTTCCTCTATTTATATACTATTTATAATAAGAGAACTTATCTCCTCTTAAATTGCCTTATTCTATACTACTCTATTCTCTAGATCGTTAATAGCTTTATTATATATCTTTAAAAGAGAGATTTTCATTATCCCCTTAATAGCTAGGAACGCATTATCTTTATTAAAGCTCTATTAAAGTTCAAGCTTATAGATCCTATACGCTATTATAGCCTAGATACGCTTAGACTTGCGTTTGTCTAAGGTATCTTTTAATTCTAAGTCTCTATTCCTCTTTAAAGGCGTAGGTTCGGCTATAGGTTCTATAGGCTTATTATCTAAGGAACTGCTTTCTAATAGTAAAGGCTTATTATTACTTATACCTATTTTAAGAATATCCTTTACTATAGGTACTTTAATTAAAGGGATGATAATATTAAAGTTATTTTATACTTTAAGTAGTTTGCAGACGATAGGAATAGTCTATTCGGCCTTTAGGCGACTAGCAGGTCGTCAATTAGTAGGTACGCTTAATATGCTTAAGCTAAAAGAGAGGAGTTATTAGTTCGACTTAATAGTATTACTATCGAGTAGTATACCTTGCGAATCTCTAAGTATATAGAGCTTTAAGGATAGCTCTCCCCTATTTCGAGATTTATTAAACTTAACTATTAAAGATATAATTACTCGCCTTAGATCTAGCGTATATACTATCTATTGCTTTATTATTTGTTTAATATACTTAATAAATATATACTCTCTACTTTAGTCTATTAGCTTCTTACTCTTTATATCCGTAGGCTAGGACTTTGGGCTAATATAAGAGTAGCAGACGCTTTTAAAGATGCAGATATAATCTAGGCTTAGTTTCTATTTAAAATATGCCTTATATAGCAATATTCAAGTGCTATTAACTATTGGTCTATTACCTATTCTATTTCGCAAGTATATATTTGCTTTAACTATAAGGTCTTAGAATTCTAATAGTAGGTTAGCATCTTATAATAGAGTATAATAGTCAGTCTCTACTTACTAAATGCTTTGCTTAACAATACTATTCTAATAGGAACCTTTGTATATTATAATTAGTTTATAATAAACTCTTTATTTTACCTATTTGTTAAGCTTTACCTTAATCTCTAATACGTTATTAGACCTAATAGCTATTAGCTTTAATTAGGTTTAGCGTTCCTCTATCACTTTTTAAGTTTCTAGCTTTTCTATAAGCTTAGATTTAGTCTTAGTGCAAATAGTCTATATTTATTAAGTGGAATTATCTACTATTTAAGAAAACCAATTATTTCCTTTAATTAAGGTTATAAATAGTCTAGTAGTATCGATAGATATTAGCGCTAGTATCGAATCTTTTTATAAATTAAGCTTAATTTGCATTTGATTTCGAAGTTTTATTAGCTTGCAAATTCGGCATATTAAGCGATCCTTTAGTACTTAAATCTTCCGTTTTAGAATTAAGACCTTATATAGGCCCTTCAATTTCTTTAGCCTTAGATATGCGAATCTTCTATATATTAGCTAATACCTTAATAGGCTTTTAGCTTTTAATAGCTTTAATAGCCTATTATTAGTTAATACTTTATTATTAGCGGCTAAAAAGGACTAGTAATAGCAATTTAAGGTTTTGCCATTTTCCAATTATAAGCCTAGCTTAAGAGTCGTTTTTAATAAAACCGCAAGATCTACTTATAGTCTTAGCTTAAGAGTCGATTTCCTAGAAATAGCAAGATCCACTCGCGGTCCTAGCTTAAGAGTCGTCTTTAACGATTTTGCGAATTTCACTCGCAGTCTTAGCTTAAGAGTTATTTCTACAAATTTCACTTATAATCCTAGCTTAAGAGTTATTATTAGCAAATCTATAGAATCCACTTATAGTCTTAGCTTAAGAGTTATTTCTATTAAATTTACTTATAATCCTAGCTTAAGAGTTATCTTTAAAAATACCTTATAATTTACTTATAGTCTTAGCTTAAGAGTCATTTTTGCGAATTTCACTTGCGATCCTAGCTTAAGAGTCTATCTATTTTCCTTATCCTTACTTAATTATATTAAGGTAAAGAGTGCACTTTCCTTAAAGGAATCTATTTATAAGTCTAGCCTAAGAGTTAATTTCTATAATATTACCTTTAAGATAATATAAAGTCTATCTTTGATTTTAACCTTAAAGATCACTTTATAGTTATTATTTATAAATTATATAAATTGATTATTAAAAACTCTTATATAATTTAACTTTATATAAATCTTATAATTAGATAAGAGATTAATACCTAAGCTAGGTATAAGGAGAACATTTTATAAAAGGAAAGAAACGCTAGCGATATTTATCTCTATTATACCTATTAAGTCTATATATAACCTTCTACTACTAACCTTAATAGAGCGCCTTTTTATTTTAATAAGCGGGCCTTTAAATAGGTAGGGTTTATTAGTTATATATATTATACAACTAGTATTACTATATCAATCGAATTCAAGGATCTTATAAAGATCGGCTTTTAAAACGTAAGCATCTTTATTATAATTATCATTTGAATTATTAAAAGTGGATTTAAGTTTAAATAACCTACTATTATTATTAAAGGTATTTGCTAAAGTTCTAATTAAATAGCCTTTTCCTTTGCCTTTCCTTAATAATTACAGCCTTCGGTAGGATAAGGGCAGTTTACTTCTTAACTTCTGCTTCAATTGCTTCTTAATATTAAAGCTAGTAACTATATTAATTAATTGCCTTTTAACTTTATAATTAGTAATATTATAAGCACTATTATAGAAGTAGCATCCTTAATAAGCTTAAGGGCTTATCCCGTGCTCCTTCCTCTTCTTAGACTTATTGTTACCCTATAACGCAGCATTTGCCGATTTAAAGCGTCCTTCGAGGTCTTGCTTAATAGTTCGAAGGAGGTCGATCTTCTTATAGATCTTAAGGTTAGGTTAGACGAGAAGAGATTGTTTTGCAATAGCGAACTTAAAAGGGAGGTTATTAAGTAGGAAATTAAAAAGCTAAGTTTCCTTAAAAGTTATAGCTATCCTAGGATCTGCGGCTTTTACTCTCTTTTTCACTTTATATAGTATAGATTAAGTAGAGTCTATATTTATATCTATATCCTTACTATCTTTATCTTTTCTATATTAAAATGAAGTGATCTACTATAGTAGATGCTAAGTATTAAAGGCAGTTATCTAAGAGTATTTTGCCTTTAAAGTATCCTATCTTATCTTTGCATTATTATAAACTCAAATAAAATCTCAGTCTTTATCGCTTAAACCTCTATTAATCTTAAGCTTGCATTTAGCTAAGGCTAGCCTATACTCCTTCTCCTTTTCTATATTTAAAATCTGCCTTTAGGATTCTTAATTATTATCTACTAAAGCTCTTAGGCTAAGCTTATTTAGTATATTTAGCAAATCCTTAATAGTTGTATTAGCTATTAAAGTAGAAGTAGATAAATCGGTAGAGGGAGTATAAAGGGCTATTCTTGCGTATTTAATAAGTGTTTTTTAAATCGCTATTTCGATGCCTTTGCTCTTAAAGTAAAGCTTTAAATCGTCGAACTATTATTGCCAGTTCTTTTAAAAGAGTTAGAGGTCTTTAGGCCTAGTGTTTCGATCGGAATCGGAAGCTATTACTGTTTTAAATAGAATTGCATTAAAAATCAAATAAATTAAATGGTTAAGGGCACTCCTCTTATCGAAAAGTCGAAATGATTAAATAGAGGGTATTATAGAAGTATTAAATAGGGAGGAAGTCCTCTTATCGAAAAGGGTTTTTAGGCTATAACGTAGGGAATTATACCTCCTATAAAATACAATAAAGCAAGGAATCACACCTCTTGCAATACTAAAGGGTTATAAAGCAAGGAATCATACCTCTTACAATATAGGTTAGCTAAATAGGGAATTATACCTCCTACTTACTAATTGCTCGCCTTTTACTATAAGTCTTATTCAACTTCCTACTAATAGTTGCAGCGCAAGTGCTTTCTAAGGGAAGTTAATAATCTATTATTAGTCTAGCTAAGGCTTATAACCTATTAAGCTTAAGTAAGTCGGCGCAGTAGGTAAAGGAGGCTTCTAAAGGTTAATAGTCGATATATTAGTAAGAGTTAGAGAAGGAAGGTTACCCCTTTCTTCCCTATAGCTATATACGTATCAACATCCTACTGACTAAGCAGTAGGGTCATATAATAATACATCAGAGTGATAGCTGTATCACCCATCTTAACAAGATCGAATAATCTTTTCCCTTATTTGCAATAGCATATAGATCTGATAGATACTTCTATTATCAAATCCGATAAGAGTACCTACCTCTGCTCTCGGAGCGAGTTTATTGCTTTAAGTTCGCTTTTCTTTCTTAATTAGTACGTAGATGCAACAGCCTAGTACTTGAAGATGCTTGACTAAGGGAGTATGCGGCTTATTAGGCTTGATATTATCCTAAAAGACCTTATATAAAGTCTTACCACTTAGAATATTAGAGGCAGTAAGATTAGTAATATATATTACTAAAAGAAGGAGGTAAGGCCAGAGAAAGGAGGGGATATTTTAGTTAATTATAGCTGTTTGCAACTTTTCTATTAGTATGCGAATTAATCGTTCTAATCTGCCGTCTTATTCTAGTGTATATAGAGTAGATTCTTCTAAAATCATACTAAGGTTTTCTATAAGAATTCGCATCTATATAAGAGAGTACTTCTTACCTTTATCAATTCTCTACCGCTTGATTATACAATTGTATTAAGTTTGTAAGAGGCTGATTATCTTCTTATTTGCCTTAAAGGCATTAGATTTATTTATATAAGTCTATCCCTATCTAGCTATTATAGCTAGGCAAGTGAAGATAAAGGCGTATTTATAACTATTAAGGCCAGTTGGCTTCAGATGAACCATATTAATATATAGCTTATCAAGTGCCTTTATAGGTCGAAGGCGAGCTGAACGTTTATTAATATATTAGAGAGGTCTGCCTTTCTCGCAAGGAGCGCAGATTCGCGTCTTCCTTAATTTTATTTCCTTAATCTATATATTAGTAATAGCAGATTGGGTCTTTCTAACTATTTATAGGCTAGCGTAGCCTAATCGACGGTACTAGAGCTTAATATTAAGAGGTCTATTCTCAATAGCAGCTAAAAGAGCATATCCACTTACGTAACTAAAGGAGTTAGTAGAAGGCTATTCCTTATTAATATATATATTATTATCAATAGTGCAAATTTCCTTCTTATTAGATAGGAATAGCTTGCTATTTCGATAGAAGCCTTTGATTTTGTTAAGTTTACTACCTAAGTATAAGCAGATAGGAGATTAAGGTATATAGAGAGTATTAATTAACTTAAGAATATATACCTTTCTATTGGATTTAAGTGCGTTGACTTTGCAAGTACTAATACCAAAAGGTTTAATAGATCTATTAACTATACTTAAGGAAGGTAGATTATCTTAAGTAGTATAGGAAGTAAACTTAGAGAGATTATTAGAGACGTGCTTACTAGCACTTATATTATATAGCCAACGATTCCTTAATTTTAATAAGAAGTAGGAGGTAGAAGAACTGACTCCTAGGCCTAGCCTGCGAGTGGAAATTGGCCCTAGGGAGGAGTCTAAATTGAGTCCTAGGCCCGGCTTACAAGTGAGAATTGGCCCTAGGGTTAGTAATAGTATAGTATGCCTAAAGAGGTTATTATCTAACTCTTCGTCTTCCTTTTGAATCTTCCTAGAAGGCTTCTTGCCTTTTGGTAATAATGGCGAGGATTTATCGTCCTTGCCTTTAAGGTAATAGAATACGTACTTCTTCCTTGAATCCTTCTCTTAAGCCTCTCTTTTCGATTTGTTAATTGTAAAGTAATCTTCTGCCTTATAGTATAGCTTTAGTTGCTTGCAATAAGGATAGGGGGGGTTAGGGGAGATAGTAGTAGTATTCTTAGAGGTACTCTTCTTTAAGTCTTTAAAACCTCTCTTATTTTCTGACTTCTTATAGTTAGAGGAATGCGGCTTACTAGCCGATTTGTTATTATATAAGATAGTTCCGTTTATCTTTGAACTTTATAAGGCTCGAGCTTTATTAGTAATATCTTTAATAAGAGCTTTGAGCGTGATCTTTGATTTTCGTCTAATTGCTATAGCTAAGCGAAGGTTAGAATATTATCGATTTGCCTAAATAGGCTATCTATTGGAATAGCTAGTAATAAATATAATAGGGTGCTAGTAAGAGGGAGGGGCAGAGTCGAGAGCTTTTAATTTAGTAATTGAAAGCCTAAAGGCGACGATATAAGCTTCGAGTGAATTGAAGTCGTTATATTTAATAGTGATATAGGTCTATATAGCATTATATTCGAGCACTATTCCAGATCCTTTGTACTATTTTTAAAGAGCTTCCTATATATTTAAGGCAGATTTATTGCCTTCTGTATAAGCTAGTAGGCCTGGTTTGCAATTAAGTATAATAGTAAGCTTTATCTAAGATTCCTTAGCTTCCTATCTAACCCAATTGTCCCTTTCCTTAAGAGTAATAGAACGGTCTTATAAGTCAACCTTAAGTAGAGCATATATTCTAGCTTTTATATAGAGATATATAGTTAAGGCGTTTGACTTTGCAAAGTTCAAAACCTTTTTCCTCTATTAGCTATAGTCCTCTGCGCCTTTAAGCTTTTAAGACTTAGGGAGGCTAAGGGCAGCCGAAGACAACGATATCTTATTTATATATATATATATAGAGTTGTCGAAAGGAGAAGGTAGAGAAGGAGGAGGAGGAGGAGATGAACTATTGAATTTGAGTTTAAGGTACTATATATTAGTCCCTATAAGGTTAGGTGATTCAGGTAGTAGAGTACTCTTAGCAATTAAGCTGGTAATCTCAGCTGTTAGTCCTGATGATTTAGCTATAATAACGAATCTTGCATAAGCTTGGATTATTATATAGCGCTCTAGAAGGGGAGTAGCCACTATTTTATTATTGAAATGACGCTTTTATGCGTCGTTAGTTGAGTAAAACTCAAAATATCGATCAGCCTTTTCGTTTGTAAAGGAGACTCTAATCAATAGAATTTTTTGTCAAATGCTGTTTATAGGCATGCGGGGCTTATAACCTATAGCAATGAGGTTCTCTGATAGTAAACTTGATAGTAAACTAAAAGAGGGCATAAAGAAGTATAAGGTGCAAACGACGATATTGGGTGTCTTGATTTATAAGAGCTCTCTAACTAGGAGCTATTTAAGGTAAGCGGGCTTCTTAGTGAAGCCGCTAAGTCATATGGCAAGTCATATGACATATTATATGTATGATGTGTCATGTGACAGATCATATGACAAACATATGACGGGCATACCTGCAACAGATAGTAAGGATATAGATATAAATATAGACTCTACTTAGTCTATATTACATAAAGCGAAGAGGAGAGTAAGAGCTGCAGATCCTAGGATGGCTATGACTTTTAAGGAAACTTAGCTTTTTAGTTTCCTACTTAATAGCCTCCCTTTTAAGTTCGCTATTATAAAATAATCTCTTCTTATCTAACCTAACCTTAAGATTTATAAGAAGATCGACCTCCTTTGAACTATTGAGTAAGACCTCAAAGGACGCTTTGAATTGGCAAATGCCGCGTTATAGGGTAACGATAAGCTTAAGAAGAGGAAGGAGCGTAGGACGAGCCCTTGAGCTTATCGGGGATGCTACTTCTATAATAGTACTTATAATATTACTAATTATAAAGTTAGAAGGCAACTAATCGATATAGTCGCTAGCTTTAATATTAAGAAGCAATTAAAGCAGAAGTTAAGAAGTAAACTACCCTTATCCTACCGAAGGCTGCAACTACTAAGGAAAGGCAAAGGAAAAGGCTATTTAGTTAAAACTTTAGCAGATACCTTTAATAATAATAGTAGGTTATTTGAACTTAAATCTACTTCTAATAATTCAGATAATAATTATAATAAAGATGCCTATATCTTAAAAGCCGATCTTCGTAAGATCTTTGAATCTAATTAGTATAGTAATACTAGTTATATAGTATATATAATTAATAAACCCTACCTATTTAAAGGCCCGCTTATTAAAATAAAAAGGCGCTTTATTAAAGTTAGTAGTAGAAGTGTTGCGCCATAAGGAGCCTCAGGCGCTAAGGCCTCTGAGGACTGGCTTATGTAATGTACCTCTGAAGTGGCCACAGAGCACTTCTATAAAGGGAGCTCAGATATACAGTTAGAGTAGAATTTTACAAGCTTCTGCCACTATTAAGAATCAACCTCTAAATATAGTACGATAGTTATTAGCACTATTCGCAACTCTTAAGAGCAAACGATCAAAAATCTACTGTGTTTAAAGGCTTCTTAAAGAGGTTTCACTACTATTTTCATCTATTCTCTCTTGCCTATACGCGTTATACGACCTGACTCGACGTTCTAACGCTCCTAGCCAATTAATAGAACCTATACTCCCTACCATCCTAGTCAATATAAGCGAATACTAGTAAAAAGAAGCTTAAGAGCTTAGCTCTAGTAGAGTTATACTCTAGGATAGGAAGTTATAGCGCATTTGGTACGCTAAGCTAGAGTTTCAGGCCGAATTTCTATAGCTCTAGAAGCATATAAAAAAGCTAAGATAGGTTAATAACCCTAAACTATATATTATAAAGATAGGAAATCAAGCTCTGCTCTATAAGAACGAAGCTCTATACCTGCTAGATCTAGAAATAGAACTGCCGCAGTTTGAAAAAATAGTAGAAGGATAAGACTAGAGAATATTGCAAAGCTATTATAAGTTATACTAATAGTAGGAAGCTACCGATTAATAAACGCCAGCTCTAGCACTACCTGCGAAGATAATAGCTAAAGATATAAAGCTGGAGTATAAAATAGCAGTAATATAATACAATCTTATAGTAGAAGCGTAGAAAAGGAATAGGAGCTCCTATACTTAGTTATACTATTAGATTACTAAGATAGTATACCCTACGCTACTTCGAGTAGTATAATATAACTGCAAGGAAGCGGGGAAACTATTAATTCAATAGATTGTAAAGCATCTGCGCAAGGAACTAGCCCCTTTTAAGGTTAGTATAACGGAATCAATTCGGAAAGACTATAATAATAAGCTCTTTAAAATAAGAAGTAGCAAAGTGGAACTGAAGACCTAGCTTATTAGCTTTAAGGAGATCTACCGGGAAGTACGAACGTATAGAATCCTAAAGGTTTAAGGCTCCTTTACGATTATGAAGTTTCTATAGTCAATTTACTACTAAGCTCCTACTTGGTCTTAATAGACCTAGGTAGAGCTTATTAGAAATAATAAGCTAGGCCTAGAGTATAGAAAAGATATAGTCTATTATATTAATTGGTTTTTAAGCTTAATAGAGCGAAGCCTTGCAAGCTCCTTATTAAAGGCAACCCTTGGAGTATATGCCTCGCTTAAAGGAGTAGGCGATTATACTAATCTAAGAGCACTAAGTAAAAGCAAGGCGAAGAAGACTCTTAAGGGGAGTATTAAAAAGTGCCCTTGCCCTTAGGTCAAAAATCACTTCTAAAACCTAAAGGAGTATAATAGGCTGAAATACACCTTAACTAGCGCTAAGGAAGGTACGCTTCAAAACCTCCCTAGCTATAACGAGGTTAAAAGAACGTATAAAAACCTTACTTCCTTAGAATAGAAAGAGCTTTAAGCTAAGCTCTCTTATATCAAATAAGCTCCTATAGATTAATTTAAGGAAAGAATATCTACTAAAGCTTTAAGGATCGGCAAATCCAAGATTATAACCGCCCTTTTAAATCCAACTCTCTTCGAAGACTTTACCCTAAGAATATACTCTACCCTTAAAGCTCCCTACGCTTTCTTAAATATAACCCTACTTAATAACTGCGCCGCAACGCACTTTATTAATCGAAAGGAGCTTTTAGTTCCTAGATTATTAAAAATCGCATATCCCTAGGACTATATAGAGGTAGGGAGCTCGAGTCTGCTAATAAGGAAGAGGGGTATATATCTGATAAAAGGGGTTCTCGCTAATAGAGGAGACTTAGAGCTTAGGAATATAGCGCTTATAGATAGGTTTAATATTAATATTATCTTAAAGCCTCTTTTAAAAAAGGCTAAGGTATAGTATATAGGCTTAGATGCGACGCTCTAAAGGGGTATAGTAAATAATAACGTAGTTATAAAGCAGCTAAAGCGTAGGTCAAACGTTATAGTATTTAAATATAAGCCTATCAACTTTTATAACGCTTCTAACTCGCTATACCGTACTTAACCAACCTACCTAGCCTTTCCTACTTTACAATAGCATTTGCAAAGCTAATATAAACCCTTGAGGAGCAGCGTATTCCTAAGAGCTAGGAATAATTCAATAGATATTTAGCACCTTCGATCAGGCCATTTAAAAGCTAAGGCGCTTAAGAAGCTTATGCTAAACGTAAAGAGGGTAAAGATTAAAGGGAAGCTATAAATCAATTATAAAGCTTGCGCTTAGGCAAAAGCTAAGTAAAAGCCTTTTAAAAGAGAGTCAGATTTTAAGGCTTTAAGACCGTTCTTTAAGTGCTCCTAAGACCTATTTGACTATAATATATCAAGCCTCTCCTTAGAAAGCTGGCTTCTCCTAATTAAGGATAAATTTAATAGGAAGTTATTTAGATATACTCTACTCTATAAGTCCTTAACGCTAGTTTTAAGAGCTCTTTAATCTTTTAAAGCATAGGTGAAGCGCCGTTACTGCCTCTCCTTATATATTCTAAGGAGCGATAACGATACCTCGGTATTCCTCCTATAGGGAGCTGTCGTACAGAATGGGCGGAGTCTCCACTTATTCTGGAGACCCTCCACGTGATTCTGCTTAGTTATAGACTCTCCCTTTTCTTTCCGAAGTCTCTTTACAATATATATACTAGATAATAATATAATCAATCATCTTCTCTTACTTCTACGAGCCTCCTAAGCGACCTAATGAAGGCCCTCCAGCCGACCGCACTATAGTTATAAGCCCTATAAGCACTTTAATATGCTTTCTCTTTGTATATAACCGGCTAAAGGGCCCTTTGAGCTTTTGACCGACTTTTCGAGTATTTATAACGACTCAAAGGACCTTTATTTTCAATTAACAAATCTCCATTTTCTAATCGAACTTCATTTGCAAACGTATCATGCAGAATGGGCAGAGTCTCCACTTATTCTGGAGACCCTCTATATGACTCTGCTTAGTTATAGACTCTCCCTTTTCCTTCTGAAGTCTCCTTACTATATATATACTAGAGAATAATACAATCAATCATCTTCCCCTACTTCTATAAGCCTCTTAAGCGACCTAATAAAGGCCCTCTAGCTAACCGCACTATAGTTATAAGCCCTATAAGCACTTTAATATGCTTTCTCTTTGCATATAACCGGCTAGAGGGCCCTTTGAGCTCCTAACCGACTTTTCGAGTACTTATAATAACTCGAAGGACCTTCATTTTTAATTAACAAATCTCCATTTTCCAATCGAACCTTATTTGCAAACTCTATTTATATACCTAACTTTTTCACTAGACTCTATTTAATATATCTAACTCTTTAAGCATCTCTAAGCCTCGCCTTAATACCTTTGCCTCTTAAGTAAAGTAGTTTAGTAAATATATATTTTTTGCTAAGCTTTATAATATTACCATTTTTGCTAATCTAAGACTCCTATTCAAGTCAATTATAGAGACCGAGCCTTAAGCTCCTTCTATATAGGAGCTTAAAGAACTGGAAACGGCTAACCTTTGCATAGTATACGTAAGGTTATATAAAGAGTATGCAGCGACTCTATTTGAATAGATTTACGCCCGCTTTCCCTTAGGAGATCTATTAAAGGCTCCTTCTCTATAGGCTTCTTATAAGGATATTAAGGATAAATATAAAATCCTAATAAAGGAGCACTATATGCGTAAGGAAACTTAGAAGACCTAATGCAAATACTATAAGCTACTCTTAAAATAGGTCTTTAAGACTATTAATAGAATGCTCTTAGCTTTTACAATAGCTTAAGTATAAATCTAAGTTAAGAAGCTCTCCTCTTTAATACCTAATAGAGATACTCTTATAAGTAGAACTACTGCTAACGACCTATATACTAATTTAGTAAACTAGCAACTCTTACTTTAAGGCCTAGTATCTATTTTAAAGCGTGATATTGCACCTTCTAATAAGGCTATTCAGTCTTAGATAAGGCTCTAATACCGCAATATACTACGCTAAGGTAAGACTAAGAGAACTAATACTTAGTAGTAGATCCGAGAGTAGTAGAAGGCGTACCGCTTAATAAAATAATACAATCTTCTTAAGATTAAAGGGAGACTAGGAGTAATTGATTTTTTAAATTCAGTTATAGTAAAGATTAATCTAAGCTAAGCGACTCGCTTAAAGGAGGAAATCATTACTAATAAGTAAATAGGAACCTTATATAAGCATAACCTAATGCAGCTAAGCTGCGCCTTAGCAGGCATTGAATCTAATAAAGCAATTGATAATAAAGGGCTAGCAGTTTTTACTATTTAAGAGTCTCTCTTAAATATTAAAACCCCTTTGCAGGCTCTAGCGAGCAGCTCCCGAAATCGCTCTATAAGCTCTAGGAGGGAGATTAGGCCTAAGTACCCTTATAAAGGCTTTAAAAATCACTATTAGAAGCCCTAGGACTATTGGAAACTATTGTATGCTATAGATAGGCGTAAGGAAAATATAAAGGTTCTCTCCTTGCAAAAGGAGGTCCTACGAATACGAAAGGCATTAAACGCAGGAAACCAGTTTAAGGGTCTTTAAGCATAGCTTAAAGAGAATGATATTGCAGTAATAGCGATTGATAAATTCAAGGGAAAGGCTTTAGCCTCTAAAGAGGATGGTTTAAGCGATAAAAGGGAGAACTTACTAGTTTTTATAATAATAGATCCCTCTTTGCCTTTAACGCTTTTAAAGAATCGTTTAACATCTACTACCTCTTTAAGCTAGAATACCACCCGCTTTCCTTAAGTACGCTCCTTAACAATTGCATAGCTACTTATATTATTAATTCGAAGGATTTACTTATCGCAGGTACCTTTAAGTCTTCTGGCGACTTATAGCAATATATTAAAGTAGGTACCTTAAGACTCCTAATTATTAAGAGAGGTAATAGATATATAGTAGACTCTCTTCTATAGCGTAACGGCTCTCTTATAGGAATAATACTGCGCAATATTGCTATTATAAAGGAGTTTATTACTAATATTATCTTAAAGAGGCTCCTTGCAGATAAGGGTTTTTAATACTTTAGAGTAGACCTCACTTTGCGCTTTAAGAGCATTAAAGATTCTATAAAGCGAGCTTAGTTAAAGCGTTACTATAATCTTATTTTCTTTAAATATAAGCCTATTAACTATTTAGATCTCTTAAATATACTTTAATATAATTTCTCTACTTTAATAGCATTCCCTATAGCTAAGATAACGCTTTATAATAGGTTTCAGTCTAGCTATACGCCTACTAAGGTATAGGATAATAACGCGTATATATAGTACCTTTGCGCTAGCTACCTAAGCGCAAAGGCTCTCTAAGCGCTAGTCAAGTGTACTAGGGGAGTGAAGATTAGGGGAATACAAAGGCTAGAGTGCCTTATATACGTAGTAGCGTCTGCTAAGCAAGTTATTTCTTACGCTACCTTTAAGAACCGATCTCTAAGGCCCTTCTTTAAGATCTCTTAGGATCTCTTTAATTTTTTAAATAACTTATATAATAGTTACTTATAGGTTCTTTTAATTAAAGACGAGTATAATAGTATACTTTGGACATTCCTATTAAGATCGAAGGGTAAAGATATAGTTATAAAGGTCCTTTAGGCCTTTGAAGCATAAGTGAAACGCTAATATAGGCTTTCCATTTGCAAGATTAGGCAAGATAATAATACTTTAGTAATCTCCTTAAGAGAAGACTCTCTTATAAAGTACTAAAGATAGGTAAAAGAAGAGGGAATTGATTTAAAGCTTACTCCTACTTATATATACCAACCTAATAGAGGCGCAGAGCAAGTAGAAAGAGAGTTGATTAAACGCTTTATTAAAATAAGAATCTACGCTAGGCTTTTAATAAGCCTTTGGCCAAAGGTTATAGAAGCTGCTATATACCTTTATAACATCTCCTTACTTATTAGGAAGAAGATGATCTTATTAAGTAAGGCTCTTTATAATTGGTTTAAGCAATATTTTCAATTCTATAAGCCGCTGCTTATTAAGTAGATAATAGTAAGCTTAAAGCCCGATTAGAGTCGCGTTTATGCGTATAGCGCTTGCGCATACCCTTTAATTAAGGAGAAGGAGGCAAGGAAGGACCGCTGAACCTTTAAAATTAAACTATAAGGGCACTTAAGTTACTTAATTAGATATATTACCTTTAATATTTATAGAATCTGGGTTCTTATACTCTAGTAAGTAATAATAACTTATAATATTGAATTCGATAAGTCTCTCTTTTATAATCTAAAAGCTAAGCGCGCAAACCCTATATCGCGCTAGGAACTTAAGATAACCCTTTAATTGATTAGAAAGGGAGAGGGAGCTTAGGACACTAAGTTTAAAGGCATTTTCGAAGAATTAAAGCTTATCGTAAGGTCGAACGCAATCGCTGCAAAAGAAGCCGCTATATAAGAAGAGCCTATATTATAGACCAACGCTGCTCTATAGCCTTTAACTAATAATATAGAAGGCCTTAACTTAAATCTAAATTCTCTAAAAGACCTGCTTAAAAACTCAAAGGTAGAAGTAAGCAAACTGGAAGCTACTGCGCCAGTCTTTAAGAAGGCAAATGGTAACTAGAGCTTAAGGGTAATAATTCCCTATAGAGGCCCTACTAAAGAAGGAACTATAGACGACTCTAAGGGAGTCTTTAAAGACGAGTTCTATAAAGCGATCGGCAGATCTTTAGCCGCTATTTTATATAAGAATAGAAATAGCTTAAGGGCTTTAAGACAAAGTCTTCAATTATAAAGGCAAGCCTTAGTAAACTCTAGTAAAAGGCTAGAGGTACTACTACCAAGATCTAGAAGAAGCTTTAACAATCTTATAAGAAGCGACCTAGTAAGAGGAGCAGGCCTTAATAATATGTTGCAGGAATGCCCGTCACATGTTTGTCACATGATCTGTCACATGACACATCATACACATGATGTGTCATATGACTTGCCACATGACTTAGTGGCAGCCCTTGTTAAATAGCTCGTAGTTAGAGAGCTCTAATGAATCAAGACACTCAACATCGTCGTTTGCACCTCATACTTCTTCGTGCCCTCTTCTAGTTTACTATCAAGTTCACTATCAGAGAACCTCCTTGCTACATAATATAATACCTTAAGTTGTAATACTAGCTTAAAGACTATAGGCTTAAGAGATAGAGCTACTTAGACTCTTAAAGGAACTTTTAGCAATAATAAAAATAGAAAAGGAGACTTATAGAGAAAAGCGCAAAGAGGAACTCCCTCTTCCTAGGCAAAAGAGGATAAGACGCTTAAGTATTAAGCAATAGTATAAATCAGAGGGGAGACAACACAAGAATAGGCCTAAGGGAAGACCTAAAAACAAAGAGGAGGAAGCACCATAAGCGGGCTCTCTTAGATAAGATATTGGGAACAAGTCCTAAGTATGGGGTATATTCAGTACTATAGCAATACGCGCTATCTCTATATATAGAAGATGGCCCTTTTATCCTCCTACTATCCTGCGCCGATTATATGATATATATTATAAGACCTATCTATCTTAAGTCTCTATATATATCTTAAATAATAAAAGTAATAGCCCCTACTACTATTAGTAAAGAATATAAAATAATATAAGTCAAGGCAATAGTATATCAATTATTAGCAAACCTTAAGTGCGAGAAAACTAATATATTAAGAGGCCTAAACTAGGGCTATATTATTATTAAAGGTAAAAGAGAAAAAAAAGGGAAGTTTTT
>JAENRP010000294.1:35502-53737 GCA_024741835.1 Diplocarpon mali
TTTTTTATATAGCTTTTCACCTATAGGCCGGGCCCAGGAGTTAGAAAATGAAATTAGCAAAACAAATAAGCTATAGAATCGCAAAAAAACAATTAAAAATAGTACTAACCTAGATGTCAATTTTCCTTAGTTCTCTTTAAAGGGCAAGGAGACCTATCATTAGATAATACTCTCTTCGCTAAACGACTACTTCTTCTTATAGTATTGCTATTAGTATCCGACGAGATAGGTCTTAGTATAGCAGGAGCTTTAGTGGTTTAGGCAGATGCTAGTATGCTTTAGCAGCTTCTATTAATAGGAAGAGAGACTTATATAGTAGTATTATTATTATTATTATTATTATTATCCTTAAGAGAATTATTAGTAATAGAGGAAGGGGAGGCGGGAGATTCTATAAACACTACTTCCTTAGCTTTGCCCTTTGCCAGATCAAGTTGCAGGCCGGGCTTAAGAGTTATATTAAGTATCTTTACATAAGGTTTCTTAATGCTATACTTCTCGAATAGAATCGTCTTATCGATTATATTATCAGCCTCGATATTATCATTAGAGCCTCTTATCTTAGTCTACGACTTATCTCTATATAGTTGCAGCTCTAGCTATTAAACTAGCTTTTAGGTATTGATAAAATCTTTAAAAAGTTCTTATTTATACTTCTTCAAATATGCTATCAGCTGAGTTATATCTTTTGCGAATAAATCCTTTATAGTTATTACTACTAATAAGTCGCTTTAAGGTCTCTTTCCTATAAGAGCCTCCGATAGGGGGCCACCTTTTGTCATACTAAGGGTTATACGAAACTTAGCAGATAATTCACCTACGATATTCCATCTTATAAGTTAGGGTCGCTTTATATTAATAAAGTTAATAATAAAATCCTTTAGGTCGGTGCTATTCTTAAGTGCTCCATTTCCAACTACCTTAGTATAGTTATTGCTAATTATTAAAAAACCGCCTTTGCCAGGTTCCTGTTTAGACTTAAGGTCAACGAATGTGTCTTATCTTATAAATACCGAAAATGGGACGGTCTTATTAGAAACATATTCCTCTAAGGGCGTTCTTTATTTAATGCTTAGTTCCTTTTATTAACTAGCGCTTCGTACTAGGTTTATTAAGACCTATTAAGCATTTTTAGGCCTAGGTAGTATAAGGATTAATAATTCGTACGACTTTTCCTACACTGCAAATTGTCTAGTAGACTGCTTGGCTGCTGGAATTATATAGTAATCGATAGTCCTATTATTAGGCATAATAACCCGCGAGCCAGGCCTAGGAGTCAATCTGACGAATCTTATATTAGTATTAATTTTAATAGAAACTACTTTCGTATAGTAGTTAATCCCTATAAACTATACCAGCTTAGGGTACGTTACTAGCTTATATAAAGAATTATAATAAGTTAGTAAAGCACTTAAATATAATCTATAGTACATTCTCAGCGTTTATTATATTAGACTATAAGTTATATTATAAAGAAATGCAGATAAAGGTACTAGTTTCTTATTAGATACTTGAAAATAATATCTATATATTTCTAGTTCTTCTTATGCTAACGCTAAAAATGAAGTCTTTACGCGAGAACTATAACTATATATACGTATAGCACTTAGGAAAGCGCAGCTAAACAATTTAAGCATATTTAAAAACCCTTTGCTACAGAGTGATATTAGATTATCGCTAGCTAGTATAGCATTATATCAGGCAGGAGTCTAAGCGATATTATAGAATAATTTCAAAGCTTTAAGCTCTACCTTAAACTTAGCGAAACCTAATAATATATCTTTCTTAACCTAGCTTGCTATTCTATTACCGATAGCCACAATTGCATAATTCCCTAAGTATAGTAAAAATAGCTTTAGGTTAAGGGTAATGCAAAATTTATAAATATTAGACGACATATCTTCATTATTAAGGCCTATTATTGCCAGCCTATAGTACTACGCGTATTATCATTTATAAAGGGTATAGAATTTATCAAAATTAAAGTCCTTAAACATTCCTATTATAAATTTAGAAAGTCTTATTTTCATTTCTAGTATTACTATAATCTTAAACCTATTGCTATACTATAGTATTATCTTAATATTAAAGGGAACTTGATAGTATTCTATAGAGATAATAGTTATACTATCTTCTGACTTTTCTTTAAGAATATAGTAGTTACTATTAAATTTCTTATAATCGATAAAGAACTATATAATATTATCTATAAAGAATTCGTCTTGCTATAACTTTATAATCTGTTTAACAGCCCTTGCTATTCCCTCTTATACTAATAAAACTTTTCCCTAACCTTCTTTCTTTAAATGTTTCATTATTAACTTATAGAATTTTAGAACGAATTTTTACAAGTCCTTAAGGAAGGATTATATAATATTAGTAATATCTTTCTTATTATTATTAAAAATCTCTAGCACATTAGAGATAGTATTATTCTCTTTATCTGATATTTTATTATCTAAGTCTATATTGTCATATATATTAACCCGCGGGCTAGGCTCGCGAGTCAATTTCTTTGCCATTAGTATTCGGGGTATTTAAGGCATTTCTAAGAATAGCAATTCAAACTTATCTAAGTCTAATAAATAAGGGTTATAATAGTTAGCAATTTATATTCTCAGTATTATAGGCACCTTATGCTTAAGGACCTCCTCCTTACATAGTACTTCTACCTATAGGCCAGGCCTACGAGTCAAATCTTCCTTGTTAGTCTATTCTACCGGGGGTAATAGCAGCTTTAGAGCGGCGGATACGACAAATTCCTATCTCTTTGACTCATTGTTAAAGAAGTTCATTATATACTCAGCTAAGTAAATCATCTTTTCTTTTATAATAAGCAGTCTGTACTATGATTATTAAAAGCCGAGGGTATTTAAAACAGTTTGGTTAAAAAGTGCGAAATTGTTATACTATAAAGGATTATCTTTTATAGTTTAAATAGTAGTATGGAGACCTGAGATGGATAGGTCTTGTGACATATATCATATAATCGGCGCAGGCTAGTAGGAGGATAAAAGGGCCACCTTTTATATATAGAGATAGCGCGTATCGCCATAGTATTGAATATACCTTATACTTAGGACTTATTCCTAATATCTTATCTAAGAGAGCCCGCTTATAGTGCTTCCTCCTCTTGTTTTTAGGTCTTCCCTTAGGCCTATTCTTATATTATCCCCCCTTTAAGTTTTATATTAGTGACTTACGCAAGGACTAATTTCTTAAGATTTCTATTCTTATACAACTTTATCGATCTCTTAGTTTGCAGATAAGAGACCGGCCTTTGAAATACGTCTTTAAAATACTTATAGTATTTTAATTAACTTTAAAACCCTTATCTTTAATCGCCTAATTACTTAGAATTATCGATTTTCGTTTAGCAACTATTAATAACCTTAGATTTTCCCTTTTCAGCTCTGCTTTAAAAACCCCTATTTTCTTCTTCAACTCTAAGATTCTTGGAATTTTCGGCTTTTCGGTATGAAAAATTTGATAAACCCTATAATAGCAATCTCAAATAGCAGTAGTTTTAAGTACTTAAGTAATACTAAGCGCAAACTCTAATAGGAAGTGCCTTCTTAAAATCTTTAGAAATCCGAATCTAATAATTCAGCCGCCTCGGCTTAATAGAACTCTAAAAATTGCCTTAGAATCGTCTCTAGAGACCCCTTTATTCTAAAGACTAATAGGAATTGGCTTAAAGGCTAAGAAGAATCTTAAATATAAACCTTATCTTAAAAATTAGTCTTAAATTAAGTAAACCTTATCTTATTGCGATTAGTTGTAACGCTCCTATTAGTTATTTAATACCTATTTAGAATCTTTTAGCAAACTCAAATTAAACTTTTAGCAGAATCCGGAATTCTACTCCTAGGCCTAGCCTATAAGTAAGAGGATAAAAAGACGTCCTTAAACAACTTAGGACTACTACCTACTTTTTTAATATCGACGCTTGAAAATACTAATAATAATAATAATTTTAAACTTTTCACTAATCCTTTATTTAAATCTTTTTAAACTCGTCCTAGTCACTTTAAGATTGACTCGGATTCTAAACGCTCTTTAAGCCCTTTTGAATTTTAAAGTACTCCTCTTAGCAATCAATCTCGCGATATTAAAGCTTCCCCTTTACCTCCTATAGATTCTATCAACCCGGATAATTAGTATAAAATAATAATAGCTGCATTTAAGGCTATTACTAATCACTTTCCCTTCCCTAGTTCCCTTAGCGCTCCTTACTTCATAGGCGCTAATATTACTGATTTCCTTAAGTAATATAAGGAAACTTATTACGATTTTAGTATTATGCAAGAGGATATAATTTCTCGACTTCCTTACTACTATAACTATATAAGCAAAGATATTATCAAATCCCTCCTCGAATAGAAAACGCATAGTTTATAAGAACTCCTTATTAAGGCTCTTAAGTCTGAATTCCGAGAATTTGATAGATAGTAGATTTGCAATACCTTAGCTTTCTTAAAGGAATTTGTTTTAATCACTTATACTCTTAAGGAACTTAAAAACTACTATCGGACTTTTACTTATATATCGAATACCTTAATTAGCTAGAAAATACTTAGCAAAGTTGAAAGAGGCCGCCTTTTCTTACTCGGATTACTTACTAGCCTTTGAAATAAGATTATTAAGCATTTCAAAATCAATAAGCAAGACCTTATAACCTTCGCTTTATTTAAGGAATTCTCGGCCTTTGCTTTAAAATCAGATCTTAGTAAGAGAACTATTAATATTATAAAGTAGGAAAAAGCCCTTACTCCCTCTTATACTAAAGACCTTAAGAGCCTAGTCCAAGAATACTCAAAAGCTTTAGAAGTTATAGAAAAGGCAAAAAAGAACCTAATGGTTATACCTTTCACTTATAGGCCCGACCTAGGAGTAAGATCCAACCTTAGAATTAAGGAACTTAAGACCTAATTTGCAGAACTCTGAATCTAAAGCTTAGAAACTAGGATTAATAATCTTTTATAGGAAAAATAGCATATTCCCTAGTTTAATAATAGACAAAACTCGGCCACTATAAGCCAACCTAGTAGTTCCTATTATCAGACTCCTACTTCTTATCATTTGGAATAACCAGCTAATATAAGAATGCAATAGCTGGCTAAAGAAGGAGGAATTGATCCTAACTAGCATTCTATTAATATTAATGCTATAGGGTACTAAAGAAATAGCAATAGAAGACGACTAACCTATAACTTTTATAATAATAAAGAACCTAACTGCGCTTTATATAAGTATTGCAATAATTGCCCTCTTTTCCTTTATTTTATTAACATTAAGGTCATATATATTAATAAGTATGGGATACTTTATATTAGGGATCCTAGGCTAGAAGCTATCCCTATTAAAAAGCACTAGAATCGCTTATAGTTATAGACTATTCGAATAATAATATATAGTATAAAATAGGATGAGAATTTAGTCGAACGATAGCGTATTATAGATATAAATGCCAAAATCCCAACTTATATATATATAAGTCCAATTAGCAATCTACTTAAAGGAGTTCTTAAGGACCTAGCTTTTAATTAAATAGCTATAGAAGTTAGAGGCATCTCTATCTTAGGATAGGTTAATAATAATATTTCAGCCGATATTAATACTGCTTCTATATCTAGGAACCCTTAGAATTCTTAGCGTCCTTCTAGATCTTCCACTCTACTAATACTAATAAAACCAGCTAAAGTCCAGAAATTAGTATATGCAACTTAAGAATCTTAATATAAAGTCCAAACGCTAAAAGATACCTAATAATCTAAAACTGCAGTAGACGATAATAAAGCCGATATAGTAGACGAATTAATTAGAGATATAATAGACGAAGATAGCTTTAAGCTTAAAGATTAAGAAGTTAAAGTTATTATATAAACCCCTGACCTTAAGCGAAAGAGATAGATATTAAAATAGGAAAAATTCGTCGACAAATACGCTAGTTTAACCGCAATAGAGAAAGCTATAGAAAATATTATAGCTTAGTAAATTAACCTTACGTTTAAAGACCTATTTAATTTAATTAGACGCTTTAATAAAGTGCTAGGAAAGCATATCCCAATTGCCTTTAAAGATTTAAATAATAATAAGGAAATGGAAATTATAATATAAAAGAACTTTAAGAAGCACCTAGCCTTAATCAAATGTCTTTAGATTATAGAAAACGAAGGAACCTAAAGGTACTATAATATTATAGCAATAGCTTTAACATCCTAGAATATCAATCGAAATTATTTAATAGTTGCGATAAAAAGCCCTATTATTATTTGTTTAATAGAAGAATCAGTTAAAGTAAAGGCTTTGATCGATTATGGTTTAAAAGTTAATATAATAATTAGAAAAGTGGCGGAAATAGCTTAATTAATAATCGTTAGCGATTAACTCCTTATTTATTCGACTATCTCTAGATTAAAATACAATTTTAATAAATAGGTGAAAAACGTAAAGGTTAGAGTCAAAGGAATTGTTAATTATATTGACTTTCTAATAATAGAGAATTCTTCAAACGACATTCTTTTAGGAATGCCCTTTATTTTAAAATCTTAGCTAATATTTAATTATCCTAGAGATAGGCTTATAAAAGCTAGCCTTTAGAATATAGATCGATCTTTAAAAGGAAAAATGATTATTATAGGAGATATAGCCGAATTCTAGAATAAGGTTTTAAGAAACGATTAGCTAGTATAAGGGCTAGGCTTAATGCTAATAAAGGAAGGCATTTAGCAAAGAGTTATAGTAAAAGAAAGGTAAGTTTGTCGATTTTAAATAATAGTGATTTAACTTACAGTCCTAGACTAGGAGTCAAATCTGGAATTTTAAAAAATAGTACAATTAGCGTTTTATCAGCTTAATAATTAAGAAAAAAGAAAAATAAAGTAGAGAAGAGAGTTCGTTTTACAAATTTCGATAATTTATTAATCATTTTAAAAAACCTAAAAACCACTTATAAGCCGGACCTGCGAGTGAAAAATAATAAAATTACTAATAATATTTCCATCTATACACTTTAAATTAATAACTTAGAAAATCTTTTAATTATTTTTAAAAAGGAAAATTCGGATTATTTTATAGGATTTAATAAAAAAGGAAAGAAGTAGAGAAGTATAGTATTAGCCAATATTCGAACTATATATAAAAGTAAGGCCGATAAAGTATAACCGATAGATTAGGGAATCTCTAACAGCTCGAAGCCTAAAGGACTAGATGATTAGTTTGAATAAGATAAGAAGCTTCGACCTTTAAAGCCGGGTAGCAAATTCGATAAGTTTATTATAGGCAGATTTTCTAATAAACCTATTAGATATCGACTAATAAAAGAACGTTTCGATATACTAAAAATTAAAGAAGACTTAATAGAATAAGAATGCGAACTACTTTATAAAACCTTAACAAATCAAAAGGATACCTTGGCTTTTGATTAGACGGAACTTAACTAGATTTAAAAAGAGGTTACGCCTTATATTAAGATTAAGATAATACCTTATAAAGCCTAGTAAGAGAAAACATTCAAGGTCTTTAAAGCTCTTTAAGAAAAGGTAATCGAAATATTAAAGGATAAACTAAAGCAAGGTATTCTTAAGTTCTATAATAGCCCTTATAAGAACAAATGGTTCCTAGTTGCTAAGAAGGAAAAGGGAACTTATAGATTAATAATAGCAGTAGTAGAGATGAACCGAGTAATTGTTAAAAACGCTAATATTCCTTTGAATATAGATAAGTTCTTAAATGAATTCGCAGGATTAACCCGCAGCTCTCTTATTAACTTCTTCTTTAAATACAACCAATTTATTCTTAATATTAAATCGAGAGATATAATAGCAATTTAAACCCTTCTTAAGCTACTTTAAATAATAAGATTACCTTAAGAGGCTATAAATTCGATCGCTCAATTTATCTAAGTAATCTATAAGATACTAGTAGATTATATACCTAATATTGCGCTCTCTTATATAGATAATATAGGAGTAAAGGATCAAGATCATTCTATAATTATAAAGAAGTTCTCCTTAGCATATAATAATTTATAATAGAACACATTTAGAACCTAGATTAAGTACTTATACAATTCGAAAGGGCAAGAGCAATAGTTAGTCCGAAGTTATAATACTATCTCCTATCGATGGAAATTATTAATTTCATTACTGATTCTAATGGCCGAAGTCCTTAAAGGGCTAAAGTACTTAAAATCAATAAATAGAAAAGATATAACAATATGGTAGAAGCTCGCGCATTTATTAGAATTATAGTATACTATCGCATTTGAATTAAGGATTTCGCTAAAAAGGCAGTACCTATTTACTCCTTATTTTAAAAAGGGGCTGAGTTTTAATAGGAGAAACCTTAAATAGAGGCTATAAAACAACTAAAGCAAGCGTTGCTTAAAGCGCCTTATCTAATTAAAATAGACTATAAAGCCGACGCTAGCTTAATTATACTAATAGTTGACGCAAGCTTAATTAAATGGGGTACTATCCTTTAATAAGCTAATAGCTAATAGAAAAGATATCTAGCTTACTTTAAAAGTAGTCTTTAGAATCTAGTAGAAATAAAGTATTATACTATTAAATAGGAATATAAAGGCGCCCTAAAGGCGATGAAAAAGATAAGAAGCGACCTTTATAATACTTACTTTATTCTCGAAACTGATGCTAAAGTGCTAGTAGAATAATTAAATAGAGCTATAAGCGACCTATTAGGAGCCTTACTAATAAAATGGATTACTTAAATAAGACTAATAGACTTTAAAGTCAAATATATTCTAAGAATGAAAAACACTACCGCTAATAGCCTTTTAAAAAGAACTCGGCCCTACCCCTTTAATTTGATTAAAGAAAACGAAATAGATATTAATAAGTAAGTAGAAAACGAAGTTGGTTATCTATCGATATATCGCCTTAAAGGGACTTAACTTGCGAGCCTAGCCTACGAGTCAAATAAGAGAATTTTATCACCTAACTACTTAAGTGACTTTAAAAAAATCGCAAAGTTTTTAATTACGCTTAAACAACTAAAGACAATTGCTCTTAAGGATTTTTAGAAATTCAAAGCTAAAGCTCTAATTTATCTAATATAAGGAAGACGATTATTTAAAAGGAGCGATAACTTATTCCTTATATAACTCTACTTAAATAATAAAAAACTAAAGGCTAAAGCTATCTAGGATATTTATAAGGAAACTGGCTACTAAGGAGCTAAGTCTACTTACTATTAACTCTTAAGAAAATTCTTTTAAAAAGGCTCTTTTAAGGATTGCAAAGCTTTTATAAAGAGTTGCATCTCCTATTAGAAATGAAAACCTAATTATAAGGAAAATCCTTTATTCCTAACCTAGCTATTAAGCCTTTTTTATAAAGTCAGCCTTAATATTATATAAGTACTAACTATTAAGAATAGGATAATATATTTTATTCTAATAAAAGAAGACCTATTAGGATGGCCTAAAGGATAACCTTTAAAATCTACTAACTTTAAATCTATTGCAAAGTTCCTTTAAGAAGATATAGTCTATTACTATAGACTTTTTAATAGATTAACTATTAATAGAGGCCTTAAAAACAAAGGAGTAGTTAAAGCTTTCTTGTGAAAATATAGCATCAAATGGGTTCAAATCTTAGCGTATAACTTGAAAGCTAATAGAGTAGTAGAATAAGGATACTATAATATTCTTAATAGTCTATCTAAAGTTACTTATAAAGGATTTAAGAATTAGATAAAACACTTTTATAAAATACTCTTTGCTTATCAAATGATAATCTATAAACCGACTAGAGTTATACTATTCTTCCTTATCTATAGTAAAGAGGTATAGCTCCCTCTTAAATCCCAATAGCCTATTTAGAGATTATTCGACTATAGTCAAATTCGGAACCGTTCTAATTTACTTATAATAAGATGCTAATAACTTAAGCTTTAAGATATAGATATAGAGGAAATCATTCTATAAAAGAAACGATATTAGGAAAAAGCTAAAAAAGCATAGGCTGCTTTTAAAGTACTTAAAACGCATCCTATTTAAAAAGATAATCTTATCTTAATCTATAATATTATAAGAAGTATTAATATATTAGTAGATACTAAACTTGACTATTAATAGCTTAGTCTATTTAAGGTTAAATCTGAGTAGAAAGAAAAGGGATACTATTCTCTTTAGGAACTTAATAGAGTCGATATTAAGAGAACCTTCGCAGCCAATTGACTAAAGCGCTTTTATTAATGTGACTAGACCTTATTCCCTTTAGAAGATAAATTAGAAATTGATACAACTTCTGAATCCTTTATAGGAACCGACGGCGATATAAGCAATTTTAAACCCTTAAATAAAGACTAAGATTTTTCCAATTTGACCTATAAGCTAGTCCTGCGAGTAAAGAATATTAAAATACCTAACTAATCGCAACCTTAAGTTATTATTCCTAAAATATCCGAAGAATATAAGTAGGAATATTAAACGATTTCCTAGCTTATCAATTGTCTTACCTTCCTCTAATCCTTATTTTTACATTTTTAGCAAGGTCGCCTCCTTTATTATTTAAAATATAGATCTTTTAAAATCATCTTAAATTCTTACCTACTCTAACTTATTTTACATTCTTAATATTAGCCTTTAATTATAATATTCCTATTACTTTCTTTAAATAATAAATAAAAAGTCCAATTTCCTTAATATATATATAGCAAACCTATTGCAGCTTATATGCCCTTTTAATTCTTATACCCTATTAAACTCTCTTATTTATACTACCTATCTTTTATAAGCAATATACCTTTAAAGAACTTACAAATGATTTTATCTACTATAATAAGGGATAAATAAGCACTAGTTATAAACTTCTCTTAAGATAGTAGAGCTATTATATTATTAAAGAGCTTTAAATCGACCTACGCAGCCTTAAGAGATATAGAGTAATAAAAACTCCTTTTAGCTTATGCAAATGCTATTAGCAACCTTTCAACTTAAGTAGCCCTTAGAATTCTCTAATTTAATAACTTCCTAACCGAAGAATTAAGACTAAAGGGAATCTCTAAAGAGGAATTCTTAGCCGACGTAGATCAATATATAACCTTGGCTAACACTTTCAAAACAGACTAAGATAAAAGAGAAGAATCTATTCGATAATTGGATAATTTAGCTATTAATAAGAGAGGACTCCTATTTCGTTTGCGCTTTTTAATAAATATTGATTCTAATAATAGAAGATAAGTATTATTAAAAATTCTTAAGGAAAATACTCCTACCGCTAAAGCTATTCAGATTCTTAATTTCTTTATTATTTAAAAAGGAGTAATAAAATTCTAAGGCAATCGAATTTGCGATCGCAGATTTATAGGCCTATCTAATGCAGTATTTATAGTAGCTAATAGGGCTATAAAAAGATCAAATTAGGCTATAGATATTACCTTACCTAATAGTACTATTATTAATATACTAAGGCTCTATGCTTCTACTTATAGTTTACTTATTTTAAGAGAGAACTAGACTCCTATAATAGGGTTTAGACGAGATTTCTTTAATAATAAAGAAGGGAATTGGTTATTTATAGTCAAGCTTGCCTTGAAATTTGCTTCTTAACCTAAAGATATAATAAGTGCTAAACTATATAATTTGACTTATAGTCTTAGACTAAGAGTTAAAAACAAGAATTTTAAAACTGGACCCAACTTGCCTTTTGCTAAAATGATTCTAGAAACTGCTATTAAATAAACTGCCTAAACGCTTAGCGTAGCCTCTTTAGAATTTTCAAAATCTTTAAAGGACTCTCCTTTAGCTAAACGACCTATTTTAGCTCGACCTTTAAAAAGGATAAATCGTTTAATAGCTACCTTAGCTAATTTACAATTTAAAATTAAAGGATTGCACGCTCGCTTAAACTCCTTCTTTAACAACTTAAAGGAGCTAGTTCTTAACTTCTTTATATTTATATATAACTGTTTTAGAAATAATAATATAAGGGAAGACCCTATTCCTACTGTTCTAAAGACGACTAAGAGAGCCATTAGATAGATTCAATAGCTTATCTTAGACGAGTTCGCCTTTACGGATATTGTTTAATTCTTTAATAATTACAAAAGTTAAAAACCTAGTCTCTCAGATGCCGAGCGAGACTATTTTATCTTATAAGAAAGAGAACGCAAAGAGGAATCTATTAATTAGGACATTTGTAATTATAGCAATATGCCTTAATCGGTTATTCTTAACCTTAAGCTTAGAGAACAATATAACATTTAAGTGTCCTTTATAATAAAGACTCGCTTTCGATAGTATCTTCCTAGTATAAGAATCGAAGGGAAAAGATTTTGCGACCTTTATATTCGCTCTCTTTCGGTTTACTATAGTCTTAATTATAAAGGATTTAATATTAACGAAACTATTAAATACCTTAAACTTCTCTATATAGTAAAAGATATCGATCTTTTTCTAATCTACCCTAATAATTAGTTCTTTATCTCTTTAAAGATACGCAGATCCAACCTATTAATAATAGAGGCATCTTTAAGTGCTGCAAAATTTAAGGCTAATCCTAAAGCCTTAAAGGCGTTAGAGCCGATTGAATAGAACAATTCTTTCTTTTTAATATTATTAAGCAATAAATAGCAAGAGGAAATAAAGGAAGAAGGGTCAATTGTAATACCTAAACCCTTCGGATGCCACTTCCTAACCGACAATTTTACTACCGATAATAGTGCTTTTATAAGTATATTCCTCTCTATTATAAGATAAGAAGTAAAGATATACCTTTATCACTTCTACCCTATAGATAACGCGACCTTTATACCTTCTTATTTTCTCTATAATATAATATTTAACCTTACTTAATAAGTCCTTTAGATATATTATAAACTCTACCTCTTAGCTATAATAGTGAAAAGTAGAGGAGCCTATTAGCTTATAGCCTATCTTAAACCTCTTTAATTGATTAGCCTTAGTCTTTACAATTAAGTCGTTTTAATAAAGAGAGATACAAGTGCTACTAATAAAGAAATTCCGATTTTTACTCGCAGTCCTAGCCCGCGAGTCAATTTTATTAAAAAGCAAGTCTTAGATTATTAGATCCTACCGATCGGATAAGGGCCAGCTTCTAAAAGCCTTAATAGGTAGGTCGGCTCTTAATCGACTATGAAACTCACTCTATCCGCAAAGAAGATAAGTTAATAGACTTCCTAGGCACTTGGTTCAAAATCTTAATTAGCTCGAATAACCGCAAAGTTAAAGCAAAAGGAGATCTTGCGACCTATTACTAATAATAGCAATCCAATTATAATAATAATAAAATAGGAATACCTTCTTAAAATGCTTTCGGACAATTCTTATAAGACTAGTAGTTTTATAGCCTTTTATAATAACTATACAGCTATCTTTAATAAGAATACCTTAGAAAATAAGACTCAAATCTCCGATTTTATCTTTTCAATCTCTACTTTAAAGCAACCTCTAATACCTTAATAGATTAATGCAAGTAAAACTACTGCACCTTTTAAGGCAGCTTTTTATCTTAAGAACTGCAGTAGCCTCTTTAAAGCTATTATTAGTCGATGCTCTTAAACAGATCTATTAGTTATAATTGAAGTATAAGAGTTGTTTCTTTTTAATAAAGACAAATTGAAAATCTACCTTATAAAATATAATCAAAAGCTCTTTAACGCCTTTATTAAGGCTTAAACGAATATTATAAATACTAAGTCGCTTCTTTATAGACTCAAGTCTTAAGGATAGCGTAATAAAGTAAATGCTATCTAAGAGCCTAATATACTAATTAATAAAGGCATTATTATAAGAAAATTCGGAAAATAGACAAACTAAGACTTTAGCATAGTATTAGACCCTGATTTAGGAACTAATCCCCTATTTTTACCCTTAAGCTTAGAAACGCTAAGACTGACTCGCGAGCCCAGCCCGCGAGTAAGGTTAGACTCGGCTGGCTTAAGCCTATAAGATAGTTCAAATGAACCTTAGTTACTAAATCTAGGGGTACTAATAGAAGATCCTTTAAAAGAGGTCCTTAAAGCTGAGAAATCGCCGAGAAATGAGAACTAATATAAGAAAAGAAGACTCTAAAGTAATAATAGAACTGACAATTAAGTCAACTCGAGCCTAGAGAATCGAGTCTACTACCTCCCCTTTTGAAAACCATTTAAAGAGATTGCAAATTAGAAGTTGAAATTTTTAAGGATTATCTACTTTCTATATACCTATACCTCTTTATTCTTAACCTATTATTCTATTCTATATATATTCTTTATTTACTTTACTCTTTATATAATTCATTCTTTGATTATTCCCTTTGTATATAACTTTCTAACGCTTACCTTTAAAATGTCTTCCTTACCTTTAATAATTGTTATTTACCAATTATAGGTCCTTATATACGTCATACCCTACTTTTGTTCCTACTTCCAAGCTTATTATACCCACTTTTCCTATATGCACTAGCGCGATTTCAAACTCTATAAATAAGCCTCTCCCTATACTACGATTTTACTTTTTTTACTTTTTCTACAACCCTACCAGACCTATAATACCAGTACTACTACTATTATCTTTTATTATCAATCTTTTCTAGTACAAGCCTCTTATATTATTAATCTTTTCTAAATAATCATCTCTTTATTTAGAACTACTCCCTCCTATTAAATAATTCATTATAGCACCATTAAGCTCAAGCAAGAGAGCCACACTTAAGAAGAATATATCAGTTGTAGCTTTAGGTAGCAAACCCTTAAATACTACTAATAATAAACTAATATTAGAGGGTAACTTTTCATAGGATAGAAAAGCTCTAAGATCATTAGAAGATGTAGTAAGTACCTATAGAACATTAGGTAAAATAAAATAGCAAGTATTCCTAAACTCATCTATAGAAGTATTAAACTATAGAATTTCTACTATAGAAGAAGGATTTTTAAGCTTTGATGATTTTCTCGAGAATAAGCTTAAGACAAAAGGGATCGATCGTGAAAAATTTCTATAGGAATATCAGGGGTATACTAATTCCATAGATTTATTTTAGAAAAATCGAAATAAGAAGAATAAGTATATGAAAAGATTATTACAGTTTATAAGTAGCACTTATAGTACACTTTTCCAGACCTACTTTATAACCGATATTACTGCTAACAATGCCCTATAAAGGCTTGGCAAAATCTTTAAAATATACCAACTTATAGTAAAGGCTATATAGGTATTAAATCATTTCACCATTTAAGAAGGTATAAAAAAGCTGTAAGGAAATAGTATTAGAAGTAGAAAATTTATTAGGTTCTTAAGCACTATTGTACACTCTACTATTTAAACTATAAAAGATAAACCTTTATAGTATAATAATTTTGCACTTCTTAACCAAACTATTCTAAACACACTTAGCCTTTAATAGTCGCAATATAGTCTACTTATTATAAAAGAAAAGATGACTTATCTCGCTAAGTATACTATAAATTACTTCGATAATAAGTTAAAGAGATAGGAGTTTATTATTCCTATCACTTTAAAAATGCTACTACCCCTAGTAGGAATAACTAACGAAAAGAATTTAACTTATAGGCCCGGCCTATAAGTGGAATCAGCATGTAAGGAGAATGTCCCTAAGCCAGAGGTGCCTATAATACTAGGAACTTAAGCAGCTGACCTGCCTAACTACTATTCCTCTGACTTAGACGAATTTAAGTCACTATCCCTAGAAATACCTTAAATACCCTAAATACTAGTAGCAAAGAAAATGACTCGCAGGCCTGGCCTATAGGTTAATATATATAATATTATAAACTTAGAAGATGAATTGTCTAATAAAGAAATAGGCACTATTACTAATATGCTAGAAATTTTTAATAATACTAAGAAGGATACTGCCGATATTATACAATCTTTTCCTAATAACCTATAAAAATTTGTTCTCAAATTCTATAAGTTAATAATAAAGCGTTTAAGAAAAGAAGGTTAAGGAAAAGTCTTATTAGCATAAGAAGGGACGATAAGAGCCGTTAAGCAGATTATAAAACTGCTATAAGACGAATTTTCTATAGATAATATTATATAGTTCTTTATTAAGCATAAGAAATTGAAGGGTGACTTCTATATTCTTAAGGAGAAATCCGAAGTTAATACGAATATTATCTCTATAGAATATTATCAAATCCCCTTTAATATAAAGATAATACTATAGTATAGCAATAGTTTTAAGATAGTAGTAATACTAGAAATAAAGATAAGACTTGCAAAGTTTATAATAAGAATGTTTAAGGACTTCAATTTTAAAAAGTTCTACGCCCTTTATAAACGCTAATATGCGCAGTACTATAGATTAGCAATAATAGGCCTTACTAATAAAGATATATCATCTAATATCTATAAATTTTGCACTGCTCTTAACCTAACCTTGTTTTTATTATATTTAGGAAATTATGCAATTATGGCCACCGGCAATAGAATAGTAAGCTAAGTTAAAAAGGATATATCGTTAAGCTTCTCTAAGTTTAGAGTAGCACCTAAAGCCCTTAAATTGTTCTATAATATCGCATAGACCCCTACTTAGTATAATGCTATACTAACTATTGACAACTTTATATCATTCTATAGTAAAGGCTTTTTAAATATGCCTAAGTTGTTTAGCTGCGCCTTTTTAGGCGCTATGCGCATATATAGTCATAGTAATTATAGAAAGAATTCATTTTTAATATTAGTATAAGAAGAACTAGAAATATACTAATACCACTTCCGGACCTTAGATAAGAAGCCAAACCCTCCTTCTACCTACCTTTATAATATAACTTATAGCTTAATATAATAGATACTAAGGATATATTATAGATTATACTTAAGTGCTTTGCTAACTTAATATAAGTCTTTATATAAACTAGTAATATATCTTAAGCTTGCATAGTTTATTAAAATTGACTACTACTTAAGAGTTATTACTACTAAGATTAATACTAATATAAGATTTGTAAGATTGACTCCTAGGCCTAGCTCGCGGGTCAATCCACCTGATAATAGAACTATTGACTACTACGTGATTTTAGTAGCTAAACAATCGACTAGAGAATTCGCTATTTAGGAAAAATCCTATAAATTATCAAATCTTATACCCTAATGCCCTAAGAATACTTAATGGATCTTACTAAATCTGGCTTAAAATGCAGTATAATAGAAAGAATTAAACACTAAAGAGAAGGCACTTCTAAAGGAGTATATCTCTAATAAGATAACTCTATTCTCTATATTTATTAAATAAGGCACATTTATTAATATAGAATCTGCTAGAGAACTAGGAAAAGGTAGCTTTCTTACTATTAGCAATAATTATATAGAAGTTATTAGCAATAACTCATTAGAAAATAGCATAGACTTAAAAGATTTTCTTATTAATTCTATTAGTATAAAGAGACCTAGCATTATAAGATGGAGTATTATTAGAGAATCGTTAGCTAAATTTCATATAACGCTTAGTATAATAAAAGGAGGCCTACTGTTAAAGGCACTTATAGGGAAATGGCTATAGAACGATCTATTAGTAGTAATAATAGTAAAGGAATTATTCTCTAAAGATATAACTCAGTTGATAATATATCTAAAGAAGTATAAATAGGAACTTTTTAATAATTTCACCTATACTTAAAAGCTGATTCAATAGTTGGAGCTACAATTGTATAAGGATAAGTCCTAGACTAAGACGAAAGGCATTAATAATAATATTAAGGCTAATAATATAATTGATAAGACGATCCTTTTTAAAAAGTACAGCATTAAGAAACCTTGTGCTAAACCCTCTGATACGACTCCTAGGCCTAGCCTGCAACTTATATTAACTAAAGGCAAAGAAAAGGAAGTATTATTTATTGAATTGCCCGCCTCATCCCCTTCCGCAGTAGAAGACTCTTTAGAGGATGATAATAATAATAAAGAGGATAATAATAATAACGCTATAATATAAGTCTCCCTCCCTATTAGTAGAAGCTATCAAACTATATTAGCATCTTTATAAAATACTAAAGCTTTTACAATACTAAGACCGGACTCTTCCAATACTAATAGTAAACCATTAAGAAGAAGTAGGCGCTTTATAAAGAGAGTATTATCTAGTAATGGTTCTCCCTATCCCCCAAAGAGAACTAAGGAAAATTGACATCTAGGTTAGTACTATTTTTAATTGTTTTTACAACTCTATAGCTTATTTATTTATTTTGCTAGTTTCGTTTTCTAACTCCTAGGCCCGGTCTATAAGTGAAAAGTATATAA
>JAENRP010000295.1:2893-15816 GCA_024741835.1 Diplocarpon mali
AGATTTAAGGATCTTACGAAGATTGACTTTTAAAACGTAGGCATTTTTATTATAATTATCATTTAAATTATTAAAAGTAGATTTAAGTTTAAATAACCTACTATTATTATTAAAGGTATTTGCTAAAGTCTTAGTTAAATAGCCTTTTCCTTTGCCTTTCCTTAATAGTTGCGGCTTTTAATAAAATAAGGGTAGTTTGCTTTTTAACTTCTGCTTTAATTGCTTTTTAATATTAAAGCTAGCAACTATATCAATCAGTTGCCTTCTAACTTTACAATTAGTAATATTATAAGCACTATTATAGAAGTAGTATCCTTAATAAGCTTAAGGGCTCGTCCTACGCTCCTTCCTCTTCTTAGGCTTATTATTACCTTATAATATAGCATTTGCCAATTTAAAGTATCCTTTAAAGTCTTACTTAATAGTTCGAAGGAGGTCGATCTTTTTATAAATCTTAAAGTTGGGTTAAATAAAAAGAGATTGTTTCGCAATAGCAAACTTAAAAGGGAGGCTATTGAATAGGAAATTAAAAAGCTGAGTTTTCTTAAAAGTTATAGCTATCTTAGGATCTATAGCTCTTACTCTCCTCTTTACTTTATATAGTATAAATTAGGTAGAGTCTATATTTATATCTATATCTTTACTATTTTTATCTTTTCTATATTAAAATAAAGTAATCTACTATAGTAGATGCTAAGTATTAAAGGCAGTTATTTAAAAGTATTTTACCTTTAAAGTATCCTATCTTATCTTTACATTATTATAAATTTAAATAAAATCTTAATCTTTATTATTTAAACCTCTATTAATCTTAAGCTTACATTTAGCTAAAGCTAGCTTATACTCCCTCTCCTTTTCTATATTTAAAATCTATCTTTAAGAACTTTAGTTATTATCTATTAAAGCTTTTAAGCTAAGCTTGTTTAATATATTTAAAAGGTCCTTAGCAATTGAATTAGCTATTGAAGTAGAAGTAGACAAATTAGTAGAAGGAGTATAAAGGGCTATTCTTGCGTATTTAATAAGTATCTTTTAAATCGCTATTTTAATACCTTTGCTTTTAAAGTAAAGCTTTAAATCGTTGAACTATTATTGCCAGTTCTTTTAAAAGAGTTAAAGGTCTTTAAGTCTAGTATTTCGATCGGAATTGGAAGCTATTGCCATTTCGAATAGAATTATATTAAAATCAAATAAATTAAATAGTTAAAGGCACTCCTCCTATCGAAAAGTTAAAATAATTAAATAGCGGTATTATAAAAGTATTAAATAGGAAAGAAGTCCTCTTACTAAAAAGGGTTTTTTAAGCTATAATATAGGGAATTATACCTCTTATGAAATATAATAAAGTAAGGAATTATACCTCTTATAATACTAAGGGTTATAGAGCAAGGAATTATACCTCTTATAATATAGGTTAGCTAAATAGGGAATTATACCTCTTATTTGCCAATTGCTCGCCTCTTATTATAAGTCTTATTCAACTTCCTATTAATAATTATAGCGCAAGTGCTTTCTAAAGGAAGTTAATAATTAGTTATCAGTCTAGCTAACGCTTATAACCTATTAAACTTAAGTCAGTCGGTATAATAGGTAAAGGAGGCTTTTAAAGGTCAATGGTCGATATATTAGTAAAAGTTAAAGAAGGAAGGTTGTTGCAGGAATGCCCGTCACATGTTTGTCATATGATCTTTCATATAATACATTATATATATGATGTATTATATGACTTGCCATATGACTTAGTGGCAGCCCTTATTAAATAGCTTGTAGTTAAAGAGCTCTTATAAATTGAGATATAAGACACCTAATATTGTCGTTTGTACCTTATACTTCTTTGTACCCTCTCTTCTAGTTTACTATTAAGTTCACTATTAGAGAACCTCCTTTGCTATAGGTTATAAGTCCCGTATGCCTATAAATAGCATTTGATAAATTCCATTGATTAGAGTCTCCTTTACAAACGAAAAGGCTGATCGATATTTTTAAGTTTTTATTACTTAACCAACGATATATAACAAGCGTCATTTTAATAATAAAACAGTAGCTACTCCCCTTCCGAAGCGCTACGCAATAATCTAAGCTTACGCAAGATTCGTCACTATAGCTAAATCATCAGGACTAATAGCTGAGATTACTAGCTTAATTGCTAAAAGTACTCCACTACTTAAATTACCTATTTTTAAAGGGACTAATATATAGTACTTGAAACTCAAATACAATAGTTTATCTCCTCCTCCTCCTCCTTCTCCTCCTTTCGACAACTCCTTATATATATATATAAATAAGATGTCGTCGTTATCTTTAGCTGCCTTTAGCCTCCCTAAGTCTTAAAAGCTTAAAGGCGCAAAGGACTATAGCTAGTAGAGGAATAAGGTTTTAAACCTTGTAAAGTCAAACGCTTTAACTATATATCTCTATATAAAAGCTAAAACATATACTCTACCTAAGGTTGACTTATAAGACCGTTCTATTATACTTAAGGAAAGGGACAATTGGATTAGATAGGAAGCTAAGGAATCTTAAATGAAGCTTACTATTATACTTAATTGCAAACCAGGCCTACTAGCTTATATAAAAGGCGACAAATCTGCCTTAGATATATAGGAAGCTCTTTAAAAATAGTATAAAGGATCTGGAATAGTACTTAAATATAACGCTATATAGACCTACGTTACTATTAAATATGATAACTTCAAATCGCTTAAAGCTTACGTTATCGCTTTTAAACTTTCAATTACTAAATTAGAAGCTTTCAACTCTGCCCCTCCCTCTTACTAGCACCCTATCATATTTATTACTAGCTATTCTAATAGATAGCCTATTTAGGTAGATCAATAATATTCTAACCTTCGCTTAGCTATAGCAGTTAGACGAAAATCAGAGATTACGCTCGAAGCTTTTATTAAAGATATTACTAATAAAGCTCAAGCCTTATAAAGTTCAAAAATGAATAGAACTGTCTTATACAGTAACAAATCAGCTAGCAAGCCGCATTCCTCTAATTATAAGAAGTCAGAAAATAAGAGAGGTTTTAAAGATTTAAAAAAGAGCACCTCTAGGAATACTACCACCTCTTCCCTTAACTCCCCTTATCCTTATTATAAGTAACTAAAGCTATACTATAAGGTAGAAGATTGCTTTGCAATTAACAAATCGAAAAGAGAGGCTTAAGAGAAGGATTTAAGGAAGAAGTACGTATTCTATCACCTTAAAGGCAAAGACGATAAGTCCTTGCCATTATTACCAAAAGGTAAGAAGCCTTTTAAGAAAACTTAAAAGGAAAACAAAGAGTTAGATAATGACCTCTTTAGGCATACTATGCTATTACTAACCCTAGGGCCAATTCTCACTTGTAAGCTAGGCCTAAGAGTCAATTCCGACTCCTTCCTAGGGCCAATTTCCACTTATAGGCCGGGTCCAAGAGTCAGTTCTTTTACCTCCTACTTCTTATTAAAATTGAGGAATCGTTAGCTATATGATATAGGTGCTAATAAGCATATCTTTAATAATCTCTTTAAGTTCACTTCCTATACTGCTTAAGATAATCTACCCTCCTTAAGTATAGTTAATAGATCTATTCAACCTTTTAGTATTAGCACTTGCAAAGTTAATGCACTTAAATCCAATAAAAAGGTATATATTCTTAAGTTAATTAATACTCTTTATATACTTTAATCACCTATCTACCTATACTTAGGTAGCAAACTTAATAAAATCAAAGGCTTCTATCGAAATAGCAAGCTATTTCTATCTAATAAAAAGGAAATTTACACTATCGATAATAATATGTATATCAATAAGAAACAGCCTTCTACTAACTCCTCTAGTTATGTAAGTAGATATGCTCTCTTAGCTGCTATTAAGAATAGACCTCTTAATATTAAGCTCTAATACCATCGATTAGGCTACGCTAGCTTACAAACGGTTAGAAAGACCTAATCTACTATTACTAATATATAGATTAAGGAAACAAAATTAAGAAAGACGCGAATTTGCGCTCCTTATAAGAAAGGCAGACCTCTCTAATATATTAATAAATGTTCAGCTTACCCTCGACCTATAAAGGTACTTAATAAGCTATATATTAATATATTTTATCTAAAGCCAATTAGTCTTAACGGCTACAAATACGCTTCTATCTTCACTTGCGCAGCTATAATAGCTAGGTAGGAATAGACCTATATAAATAAATCTAATGCCTTTAAGGTAAATAAGAAAATGATCAGCCTTTTACAAACTTAATACAATTGTATAATCAAGCGGTAAAGAACTAATAGAGGTAAGGAGTACTCTCCTATATAGATGCGAATACTTATAGAAAACCTTAGCATAATTTTAAAGGAATCTACTCCTTATACGCCAGAATAAGACGGCAGATTAAAACGATTAATTCGTATACTAATAGAAAAGTTGCAAATAGCTATAATTAACTAAAATATCCCCTCCTTTCTTTAGCCTTACCTTCTTCTTTTAGTAATATATATTACAAATCTTACTGCCTCTAATATTCTAAGTAGCAAGACTCTATATAAGGTCTTTTAGGATAATATTAAGCCTGATAAGCCTTATACTCCCTTAGTTAAGTATCTTTAAGTACTAGGCTATTGTATCTATATACTAATTGAGAAAGAAAAGCGAACTTAAAGCAATAAACTCGCTTTAAGAGCAAAGGTAAGTACTCTTATTAGATTTAATAGTAGAAGTATTTATCAAATCTATATACTATTATAAATAGGTGAAAAGATTATTTAATTATCTTACATTCGATTCGATAAAGACGGCCTAATTATAAAGCTGCAATTAAGGGGTGATTTCACTCCTAGGCTAGGACCGCGAGTTAATTCTGACTCTTACGATAATAGTAATTTCACTCTTAGGCCGGGACCGCGAGTCAATTCTGACTCTTACGATTTTACTCCTAAGCCAGGACCGCGAGTCGATTTAAGAGAAGCTAATAAAGCTGAGCTTCTAACTCTAAGAAAGAGAGGAAGACCTCCTAGTTTAAAGAACAAGGCTTACCCTTAGCCTTCCGAGAAGAGAGCTACTCGCTCTACTACTCTTAGATTTAAAGCTAATAACTCTAATAATAAGAAAGCCTATTTAAGCGCCTTCTATATGGCCTTACTCAACTCTCCTTATTCAAATGACCTAAAAACAGTCGAACAAGCCCTCTCTTGCGCTAATGCCGATAAATGGCAATCTATAATCAACTTTAAGTATAATTCCCTCGCTTATAAGAATATATAAGTAGTAGTAAAACGCTTAAAACTCTCTAAAGATAATAGAGTACTTAGATTAAGGCTCGTCTTTAAAATAAAAAGAGATTAAAATAGGAAAATCTCCTAATAGAAGGTCAGATTTATTATATAAGGCTATATGCAATAATAAGGTCGAGATTATAACTAAACCTTTGCTAGTATATGCAAATCTATAGTTTAGAAGATTGCAATTGCGCTTGCAGTGCTATACGACTTTAAGCTAGATCAATTCGATATTAAGACAGCTTTCCTTAATTCAAAAGCTAACTCTAATATCTATGTCAAATTACCTCTTAGATATACTTAAAACAAGGTCGTTCTTTTACCTTAAGACTACTATCTCAAGCTTCTTAAGGCCTTATATAGCTTGAAATAATCTCTACGACTATAGTAAGAAAAGCTATAGTCTGAGCTATAAAAGCTCGATTTTCAACCTCTTAATATTAATAATTATATATATATCAACCGCGTCTCTCAGATTCTCATTATTACTTATATTGATAACTTCCTTATAGTAGTAAAGAAGGGTAATATATATAATAAGTTCAAAAGAGATCTTCGCAACCTCTTTAAGATTATAAGTAGCGAACCGGCTAACTACTTCTTAAGAGTACGTATAGTTAAAGATTAATAAAATAAAATAATCTCACTTTATTAAAACGCCTATATTAATAAGGTTTTTAAACGTTTTTATATAACTAATTGCAAAAGCGTACTAATGCCTTTTGCTAATAGCTATAAAGTTCATATAGTCAAATTTGAAGGCTAAGCCACTCTATAGGAAGTAAAGCTATACTAAGAGATCTATAGTTCTTTATAGTACTTTGCGCATTATACGCGTTAGGATATACTATACTACTACTCTATTCTTAGCAAATTCCTTACTAACCTTTCGCTATAATATATAGTAGCTTTAAAACGAGTTTTATAATACTTATAAAGAACGCGATTCTATTATACTACCTTTAAAAGTAAAACAACTGACCTAGAGCTTTAGAAATTGCATAGCTATTGCGATTCTGACTAGGTAGGTAATAGAGGAAGTAGAGCCTCCTATTCTGGGGCCGTCTTCTTCCTTAATAATAAGGTAATTACTGCCTCCTTTAAGCGATAAACTATTATCGCTCTCTTATTTATAAAGGTAGAGTACATTACTATATGCAAATTCGCGTAAGAAGCCTCTTAGATATATTAAGTACTTAAGGAAATGGGCTACGCCAGCGATAATACTACTAAAGTCGAAATGATCTATAATAACTAAGGAGCCCTTTATCTTACCGAAAACCCCGAATATTACTAGAGAATGAAGCATATTAATATCAAGTTCTATTATATTTAGCAAGAACTTCGAAAAGGACATTTGGACCTCTAGTATACTAATACTAAAGATAACGCCGCCGATAGACTCATAAAGAGCTTAAATAGCTTTAACCACGCCGCCTTTATCAAATTGTTAAATATGAAGGTTTTGCACCTTAATTAAGAGGTAATTTTTTTTTATACCTCTATTATAAAGTGATTTTTTTTACACTTCTATTAAAGGGTGATTTTTTTTACTCCTAGGCCAGGCCCGCGAGTTGATTTTAACTTACTAAGGGGTAGATTTCGCGCTAGCGAACTGTACTCTATTTCCTATATCTATAGGTTAATTTTTCATACAAAACTATAGATTATAACAAACGTTATAATATTATATATATTATTAGCAAGTACCTTTAAAGGTCTCCCCAAAGGGGTATATTATAAGAATGCCCGTTATATATTTATCATATAATCTTTCATATAATATATCATACACATAATATATTATATGACTTGCCACATGACTTAGTAGCAGCCCTTATTAAATAGCTCGTAGTTAAAGAGCTCTCATAAATCGAGATACAAGACACCTAATATCGTCGTTTGCACCTCATACTTCTTCGTGCCCTCTCTTCTAGTTTACTATCAAGTTCACTATCAGAGAACCTCCTTTGCTACAAAGGTTATCCCTTTCTTCCTTATAGCTATATACGTATCAATATCCTACTAACTAAGCAATAGGGTCATATAATAATACATCGGAGTAATAGCAATATCACCTATCTTAATATAGTCATACGTTTCCTTAATTAACGCTTATAGTATATCAAATGTTAATCCTATAGGTTTATTTGCTTTGATTTTAATAGTAATAGTACTGCTATTTTATAAGTATTAGTTGATTTTCTTCTTATTATTATTTAGTATATAGTACGGTTAGATCTCCTTAATCGACTATATACCGTTGATGCTTTTAGCAACGATCTTAAGTCGATTATCTCTATTTAGTTTCTTAAGTTAATAGATGAATCTGTTTTCTTACTCTCGCTTTTACTAAAGCTAGTTTCTACCTCCTTTTATTTCTCTAAATTTTCAATAGGTAGTTTCTTTAGAATTACCAGATCTGGGTCTAGCACGCCGGTTAAGTGAAGGAATAACTTATAGTATTTTAATAGTACGAATTTAAGACCTTTAATAACTACCTTTTTCTTACTATATATTATGCAGAAAATAGGCTAAATATGCTAGTACGCGCCCTAAGGTATGGATTCACATTTTGGCCGAGCGGTATTATATACAACAGTTATAAGCCCTATAAGCGCAGCGATAATTCTTTCGCATTCCTCTTGCGCAAGGTTTAGCCGACGTTTCTCGCTTCGAAGTTCTACTGGTAAACCACTTTTCAAAGAATTCGGCAATGATTATACTCGGTTTCGACTGCATCGATAGAAGTTTCGACAGATTTAAGTAAAACGACCTCTAATATATGGCCGAAGAAAAATGCATTCTAGCCCTTCCGACCACCTATTTTCTACTAGCTTAGCAGTCTATGCGCTATATCTACGCTACCACAGACTGGGCTAGTACTTAGGCCGCTGGAAAAACTGTTCTTCTAGCGACCTAAGGGGTATATTATATAGAAAATAGGCTAAATATGCTAGTACGCGCCCTAAGGTGTGGATTCACATTTTGGCCGAGCGGTATTATACACGACACTATATAATAAGTCGCCTATTATAATTTATAAGTTCCGAATATCAATCGTCTTATCTACCTTCTACAACTATAGCAAATTAAGTAATAAATATAAGTTATTACTAAAAGGCTATACAAATACCTTATCCTTACGCTAGATTCTATATATACCGACTTTAAATTCAACCTAGTATATAAGCTCAGACTTGCTACTATTTGCGGTATTTATGTTAAGATAGGTGATACAGCCATCACTCCGATGTATTATCATATAACCCTACTGCTTAGTCAGTAGGATATTAATACATATATAGCTATAGGGAAGAAAGGGGTAACCTTCCTTCCTTAACTCTTATTAATATATCAACTATCGACCTTTAAAAGCCTCCTTTACCTACTGCACCGACTTACTTAAGCTTAATAGGTTATAAGCCCTAGCTAGACTAATAATAAATTATTAACTTCCTTTAAAAAGCACTTACGCTGTAACTATTAGTAGGAAGTTGAACGAGACTTATAATAAAAGGCGAGCAATCGGCAAATAGGAGGTATGATTCCCTATTTAGCCAACCTATATTATAAGAGGTTTGATTCCTTACTCTATAACCCTTTAGTACTATAAGAGGTATGATTCTTTGCTTTACTATATTTTATAAGAGGTATAATTCCCTATATTATAGCCTAAAAACCCTTTTTGATAAAAGGACTTCCTTCCTATTTAATACTTTTATAATACCTACTATTTAATCATTTTAACTTTTTAATAAGAGGAGTGCCTTTAACTATTTAATTTATTTGATTTTAATGCAATTCTATTTAAAATAGCAAAAGCTTCCGATTCTGATCGAAACACTAGACCTAAAGACCTTTAACTCTTTCAAAAGAACTAGTAATAATAGTTCAACGATTTAAAGCTTTACTTTAAGAGCAAAGGTATCGAAATAGCAATTTAAAAGATACTTATTAAATATATAAGAATAGCCTCTTATACTCCTTCTACTAATTTATCTACTTCTACTTTAATAGCTAATACAATTGCTAAGGATTTGCTAAATATATTAAATAAGCTTAGCCTAAGAGCTTTAATAGATAATAACTAAGAATCCTAAAGGCAGATTTTAAATATAAAAAAGGAGAAGGAGTATAAGCTAGCCTTAGCCAAATGTAAGCTTAAGATCAATAGAAGTTTAAGCGATAAAGACTAAGATTTTATTTAAGTTTATAATAATACAAAGATAAGATAGGATACTTTAAAGGTAAAATACTTTTAAATAACTGCCTTTAATACCTAGTATCTACTATAGTAAATCACTTTATTTTAATATAAAAAAGATAAAGATAGTAAGGATATAGATATAAATATAGACTCTACTTAATCTATACTATATAAAGTAAAGAGGAGAGTAAAAGCCGTAGATCTTAAGATAGTTATAACTTTTAAGGAAACTTAGCTTTTTAGTTTCCTACTTAATAGCCTCCCTTTTAAGTTCACTATTATAAAACAATTTCTTCTTATTTAACTTAACCTTAAGATTTATAAGAAGATCGACCTCCTTCGAACTATTAAGTAAGACTTTAAAGGACGCTTTAAATCGGCAAATACTGCGTTATAAGGCAATAATAAGCTTAAGAAGAGAAAGGAGCGTAAGATAAGCCCTTAAGCTTATCAAGGATGCTACTTCTATAATAGTACTTATAATATTACTAATTGTAAAGTTAAAAGGCAACTAATTAATATAGTTGCTAGCTTTAATATTAAAAAGCAATTAAAGCAGAAGTTAAAAAGCAAACTGCCTTTATCCTACTAAAGGCTATAACTACTAAGGAAAGGCAAAGGAAAAGGCTATTTAGTCAAAACTTTAGCAGATACTTCTAATAATAATAGTAAGTTATTTAAACCTAAATCTACTTTTAATAATTCAAATGATAATTATAATAAAGATGCCTATATCTTAAAAGCCGATCTTTATAAGATCCTTAAATCTAACTAGTATAGTAATACTAATTATATAGCATATATAATTGATAAACCTTACCTATTTAAAGGCCTGCTTATTAAAATAAAAAGGCGCTCTATTAAAATTAGTAGTAAAAGGTTGTATATAGATTTGATAAGTATAATAGAGATAAATATTACTAGTATTTCTTTCCTTTTGTAAAATGTTCTCCTTATACCTAGCTTAGGTATTAATCTTTTATCTAGCTATAAGATTTATATAAAGTTAAATTGTATAAGAGTTTTTAATAATCAATTTATATAATTTATAAATAATAATTATAAAGTGATCTTTAAAGTTAAAATTAAAGATAGACTTTATATTATCTTAAAGGTAATATTATAGAAATTGACTCCTAGGCCAGACCTATAAGTAGATTTCTTTAAAGAAAGTGCACTCTCTGCTTTAATATAATTAAGTAAGGATAGAGAGAATAGATAGACTCCTAAGCTAGGATTATAAGTAAAATTCGTAAAAATAACTTCTAAGCTAGGACTATAGGCAGAATATAATATATCTTTAAAGATAACTCTTAAGCTAGGATTATAAGTGAATTTAATAGAAATAACTCCTAGGCTAAGACTGCGAGTGGATTCTGCAGATTTGCTAATAATAATTCTTAAGCTGGGATTATAAGTGAAATTCGCGAAAATGACTCTTAGGCCAGGACCGCGAGTAGATCTTACCATTTCTAGGAAATCGACTCTTAAGCTAGGACTGCGAGTAAATCTTGCGATTTTATTAAAAACGACTCCTAAGCTAGGCTTGCAATTAGAAAATAGCAAAATCTTAAACTGCTATTATTAGTTCTTTTTAGCTGCTAATAATAAAACATCGACTAATAATAGGCTACTAAAGTTATTAAAAGCTAAAAGCCTATTAAGGTATTAGCTAATATATAAAAGATTCATATATCTAAGGCTAAAGAAATTAAAGGGCTTGCATAAGGTCTCGATTTTAAAATAGAAGATCTAAGTACTAAAGGATCGCTTAATATACCGAATTTGCAAGTTGATAAAACTTTGAAATTAAATATAAATTAAGCTTAGTTTATAGAAAGATTCGATATTAGCGCTAATATCTATTAATACTGCTAAACTATTTATAACCTTAATCAAAGGAAATAATTGGCTTTTTTAAATAGTAGATAACTCTACTTAATAGATATAGACTATTTATATTAAGATCAAATTTAAGCTTATAGAAAAGCTAGAAACTTAGAAAGTGATAAAGGAACGCTAGACTTAATTAAAGCTAATAGCTATTAGGTCTAATAATATATTAAAAATTAAAGCAAAGCTTGATAAATAGGTAAAATAAGGAGTTTATTATAAATTAACTATAATATATAAAGGTTCCTATTAGAATAGTATTATTAAGTAAAGTATTTAGTAAGTAGAGATTAACTATCGCACTCTATTATAAGATACTAACCTACTATTAGAATTCTAGGACCTTGCGATTAAGGCAAACGTATACCTGCGAAATAGAATAGGTAGTAGACTAATAGTTAATAGTACTTAAATATCACTATATAAGATATATTTTAAATAGAAACCAAGCTTGGACTATATCTATGTCTTTAGAAGCGTCTGCTACTCCTATATTAGCCTGAAGTCTTAGCCCGCGGGTATAAAGAGTAAGAAGCTAATAGACTGAGGTAAAGAATATGTATTTATTAATTATATTAAATAGATAATAAAGCAATAGATAGTATATGCGCTAGATCTAAGGCAAGTAATTATATCCTTAGTAGTTGAGTTCGACGAATCTCGAAATAGGAGGGAGCTGTCCTTAAAGCTTTATATACCTAGAGATTCGCAAGGTATACTACTCGATAGTAATACTATTAAGCCGAACTAATAACCCCTTTCTCTTAGCTTAAGTATATTAAGCGCATTTGCTAATCGATGACTTACTAATCGCTTAAAGGCCGAATAGACTATTCCTATTGTCTGCGAACTGCCTAAAGTATAAAACAACTTTAATATTATTATCCCTTTAGTTAAAGCACCTATAGTAAAGGATGTTCCTAAAATAGGTATAAGTAATAATAAGCCTTTACTATTAGAAAGCGGTTCTTTAAATGATAAGTCTATAGAACCTATAGCCGAACCTACGCCTTTAAAGAGGAATAGAGACTTAGAATCGGAAGATACCTTAGATAAACGCGAGTTTAAACGTATCTAAGCTATAATAGCATATAGGATCTATAAGCTTAAACTTTAATAAAGCTTCGATAAAGATAATGCGTTCTTAGCTGCTAGGAGGATAATAAAAATCTCTCTTTTAAAGATATTATAAAACAGAGGGGAGACAATACAAGAATAGGCCTAAGGGAAGACCTAAAAACAAGAGGAGGAAGCACTATAAGCGGGCTCTCCTAGACAAGATATTAGGAATAAGTCCTAAGTATAGGGTATATTCAGTACTATAGCGACACGCGCTATCTCTATATATAGAAAATGGCCCTTTTATCCTCCTACCATCCTGCGTCAATTATATAATATATATTATAAGACCTATCTATCTCAGGTCTCTATATATATTCTAAATAATAAAAGTAGTAGCCCCTACTACTATTAGCAAAGAATATAAAATAATATAAGTTAAGGCAATAGCATATCAATTACTAGCAAACCTTAAGTGCAAGAAAACTAATATATCAAAA
>JAENRP010000295.1:15950-47919 GCA_024741835.1 Diplocarpon mali
TTTTTATATATATGCGCTTTTCACCTACGGGCTGGGCCTAGGAGTCAGAAAAAGAAACTAGCAAAATAAACAAATAAGCTATAGAATTATAAAAAAAAATAATTAAAATAAAACCAACCTAGGCGTTAGTTTTCCTTAGTTCTCTTTAAAGGATAGGGAAAACTATTATTAGATAATACTCTCTTTACCGAACGACCACTTCTTCTTATAGTATTGCTATTAGTATCTAATAAGGCAGGTCTTAGTATAGCAGGAGCTTCTATACTCCTTGCGGATACTAGTATAATATAATAGCTTCTGCTAATAGGAAGAAAGACTTATATAGTAGCGTTATTATTATTATTATTATTATTATCCTTAAGGGAATTGTTAGTAATAGAGGAAGGGGAGGCAGGAGATTTTATAAACACTACTTCCTTAGCCTTACCCTTTAATAGATTAAGTTGCAAGCCGGGCTTAGGAGTTATATCAAGTGTCTTTATATAAGGCTTTTTAGTACTATACTTCTTAAGGAGTATCGTCTTATTAATTATATTATCAGCTTCGATATTATTATCTATATCCTTAGTCTTTATCTAAGACTTATCGCTATACAACTATAGCTCTAGTTGTTAAACTAGCTTCTAAGTACTAGCAAAATCTTTAAAAAGTTCTTATTTATACTTCTTTAAATATACTATCAGCTAAGATACGTCTTTTGCGAATAAATCCTTTATAGTTATTACTACTAATAGATCACTCTATAATTATCTTCTTATAAAAGCGTCTGATAGTAGACTACCTTTTATTATATTAAGCGTTATACGAAACTTGGCTAAGGCTTCTCTAGCAATACTCTATCTTATTATACTTGGTTTCTTTATACAAATGGAATTAATAATAAATTCTTCTAAGTCAGCGCTATTCTCAAGTGATTCATTGCTAATAACTTTTATATAGTTATTGCTAATAGCGAGAAAACCACCCTTTCCAAGTTCTCTATTAGAATCTAGGTTAATAAAGGTGCCTTATCTTATAAATACTAAGAATAGAGTAGTCTTATTAGAAATATATTCCTTTAGAATTGTTCTATCTTTAGTATTTAATTCTTTCTATTAAGTTATACTCTATACCAGATTTAATAAGATCTATTAAGAGTTCTTAAGGTAATAGGATATAAGTATAGATAACTTATAAGACTTTTCCTATATAGTAAATTCTTTAGTCGATTATTTAGCTATTAAAATTATATAGTAGTTAATAGTTCTATTATTAGGTGAATTGACCTGCGAGCTGGGCCTAGGAGTTAATCTTACGAATCTTATATTAGCGTTAATCTTAGTAGAAATAATTCGCAAATAGTAGTCAATGCCTATAAACTATATAAGCTTAGGATCCGCTACTAGCTTATATAAAGAATTATAATAAGTCAATAGAGCACTAAGATATAGACTATAGTGCATCCTTAAGGTCTGCTATATTAAGCTATAAGTCATATTATAAAGGAAGGCAAAAGGGGGGCTTAGCTTCTTATTTAAGGTCTGGAAATAGTATTGGTACATTTCTAGCTCCTCTTATACTAATATTAAAAATGAATTCTTTTTATAATTATTATAACTATACGTACGTATAGTACTTAGGAAAGCGTAGCTAAATAATTTAGGCATATTTAAAAAACCTTTGCTATAAAGTAATATTAGGTTATCATTAATTAGTATAGTACTATATTAAGCAAGAGTCCAAGCGATATTATAGAATAATTTCAAAGCTTTAGGCTTTACTTTAAACTTAGCGAAACCTAATAATATATCTTTCTTAACCTAGCTTACTATTCTATTGCTAATAGCCATAATTGCATAATTCCTTAGGTATAGTAAAAACAACTTTAAGTTAGGTGTAGTATAAAATTTATATATATTAAAGGAAACTTGCTTATTAGTTAGAGATACTATTATCAGCTTATAATATTATATATATTATTATTTATATAAAGTATAAAATTTTTCGAAACTGAAGTCCTCGAATATCCTTATTACAAATTTGCTCAATCGTATCTTCATCTTTAGTATTATTATAATCTTAAATCTATTGCTATATTAAAGTATTATCTTAATATTAAAGGGAACTTTATAGCACTCTATAAATATGATTATTATACTATTTTCTAGCTTTTCTTTAAGGATATAGTAGTTGCCCTTCGATTTCTTATGCTTAATAAAGAAATACATAATATTATCTATAGAAAATTCGTCTTATTATAGCTTTATAATTTATTTAACAGCTTTTACTATTGTTTCTTATACTAGTAAAACTTCTTTTTAACCTTCCTTTTTCAAACGCTTTATTATTAACTTATAGAATTTCAAAATAAATTTTTATAGGTCTTTGGAAAAGGTTTATATAATATTAGCTATATCCTTTTTAATATTATTAAAAATTTCTATTATATTAATAATAGGGTTATTCTCTTTATCTATCAGATTATCTTCAGAGTCTATATTATTATATATTCTAACCTATAGGCTAGGCTTATAAGTCAACTTCTTTACTATTAGTATTCTAAGTGTTTAAGGCATCTCTAAGGATAGTGAATCAAACTTATCTAAGTCTAATAATTAGTGATTGCAATAGTCAGCTATTTAAGTTCTAAGTATTATAAGTACCTCCGGCTTAAGGACATCCTCCTTATATAGTACTTCCACCTATAGGCTAGGCCTATAAGTCAAATTTTGCTTATCAGTTGAATCTTCTAAGAGTAGTAGCATTTTCTAAGCAGCAGGTATAATAAACTCCTATCTTTCTATCTTATTATTAAAGTAGTTTATAATATACTTAGCTAGATAGATTATCTTTTCCTTTATAATAAGTAAACTATATTATGACTATTGCAAACCGAGGGTATTTAAAACTGTTTAGTCTAGTAATGTAATATTATTATATTAAGAGGGGCTGTCCTTTATAGTTTAAATAGCAGAATAGACAATAGTACTTGAGAAACCTATAAATTTTCTACCTTGCGTACTATTTCCCTGCAGCTTTTTTATACCCTTTTAGATAGTGAAATGATTTAATACCTATATAGCCTTTGCTACTAATTAGTATATCTTAAAAATTTTGCCAAGCCCTTGTAGGGCGTTATTAGTAGTAATATTAATTATAAAGTATATTTGAAAAAGTATACTATAGGTGCTACTTATAAACTGTAATAACCTTTTTATATACTTATTTTTCTTATCTCAATTCTTTTAAAATAGATCAATTGAATTAGCATACCTTTAATATTTCTATAGGAATTTTTCATAATTAATTCCCTTTATCTTAAGCTCATTCTTGAGAAAATCATTAAAGCCTAAAAATCCTTCTTTAACTGTAAAGATTCTATAGTTTAATACTTTAATAGATGAATTTAAGAATACCTATTGTTCTATTTCACCTAACGTTCTATAAGTGCTTACTACATCTTCTAATGATCTTAGTGACTTACCCTCTTATAAAAAGCCACCCTCTAATATTAGCTTATTGCTAGTAGTATTTATTGACTTACTGCCTAAGGTAATAACTAATATGTTCTTTTTAGGTATGGCTTTCTTATTTAAGCTTAATGGTGCTATAATGAATTAGTCGGCAGGGGGGTAGCTTTAAACGAAAAGATGATTATTTAAGAAAGATTAATAATATAAGAGGCCTATACTAAAAAAGATTGATAATAGAAAGATAATAGTGGTAGTACTAGTATTATAGGTCTAGTGGAGTTATAAAGAAAGTAAAAAAAGTAAAATCGTTATATAGGAAGAGGCTTATTTATAGAGTTTGGAATCGCGCTAGTATACAAAGGAAAAGTGGGCATAATAAGCTTGGAAGTAGAAATAAAAGTAGGATATAATATATATAAGGACCTATAATTAGTAAATGATAATTCTTTAAAGGTGAGGATAATATTTCAAAGGTAAGTATTAGAAAGTTGTATATAAAGGAAATAATCAAAGGGTAGATTATATAAAGAATAAAGTAAAGTAAAGAATATATATAGAATAGAATAATAAATAGAGAATAAAGAGGTATAGGTATATAAAAAGTAGATAATCCTAAAAAAATTCAATATTTAATTTGCAATTTCTTTAAATGGTTTTCAAAGGGGAAGGTAGACTATAATTCTCTAGATTAAGTCGACTTAATTATCAGTTCTATTATTACTTTAGAGTCTTCTTCTTTTATATTAGTTCTTATTTCTTAATGATTTCTCAGCTTTAGGGACCTCTTTTAAAGGATCTTCTATTAGTACCCTTAGATTTGATAACTAAGGTTTATCCGAACCTTCTCATAGGCTTAAGCCAGCTGAGTCTAACCTTACTCGCAAGCCGGGCTCGCAAGTCAGTCTTGGCGTTTCTAAACTTAAAGGTAAAAACAGGGGATTAGTTCCTAAATTAGGATCTAATACTATACTAGCGTCTTAGTTTATCTCTTTTCCGAATTTTCTTATAATAATGCCTTTATCAATTAGTGCATTAGGCTCTTAGATAGCATTTACTTTATTGCGTTATCCCTAAGACTTAAGTCTATAAAGAAGCAACTTAGTGTTTATAACGTTCGTCTAGGCCTTAATAAAGGCGTTAAAGAGCTTTTAATTATATTTTGCAAGGTGGATTTTCAATTCGTCTTTATTAAGAAGAAATAACTCTTATACTTTAATTATAACTAATAGATCCATTTAAGAGCGTTAACTAATAATGGCTTTAAAGAGGCTACTGCAGTTCTTAAGATGAAAAGCTACCTTAAAAGGTGCAGTAGTCCTACTTATATTAATCTATTAAGGTATTAGAGGTTGCTTTAAAGCAAAGATTAAAAAGATAAGATTAGAGATTCGAGTCTTATTTTCTAAGGTATTCTTATTACGAATAGCTATATAATTATTGCAAAAGGCTATAAAACCACTAGTCTTATAAGGATTGTCCGAAAGCATTTTAAAAAGGTATCCCTATTTCATTATTACTATAATTGGATTGCTATTATTAGTAATAAATCGTAAGATCTCCTTTTGCTTCAATTTTATAGTTATTTAAGCTAATTAAGATTTTAAACCAAGTGCCTAAGAAGTCTATCGACTTATCTTCTTTATAGATAGAGTGAGTTTTATATTCGATTAAGAGCCGACCTACCTATTAAGGCTTTTAAAAGCTGGCCTTTATCCGATTAATAGGATCTAATAATCTAAGACTTGCTTTCTAATAAAATTGACTTATAGGCCGGGACTGTAAGTGAAAATCGGAATTTCTTTATTAGTAGCACTTGTATCTCTTTTTATTAAAATGACTTAATTATAAAGACTAAGGCCAATTAATTAAAGAGGTTTAGGGTAGGCCATAAGCTAATAGGTTCCTCTACTTCTTACTATTATAACTAAGAGGTAAAGTCTATAGTGCATTCGAAGGACTTATTAAGTAAGATTGAATATTATATTATAAAGAAAATAAGAAGGTATAGAGGTTATGCTATCTATAGGGCAAAAGTGATAAAGATACATCTTTACTTCTTATCTTATAATAAAAAGGAATATACTTATAAAAGCATTATTATTAGTAGTAAAATTGTCGGTTAAGAAGCGGCATCCGAAGGGTTTAGGCATTATAATTGACCCTTCTTCTTCTATTTCCTCTTACTATTTATTATTTAGTAATATTAATAAGAAGGAATTATTCTATTCAATCGGCTTTAACGCCTTTAAGGCTTTAGGATTAGCCTTGAATTTTATAGCACTTAGAGATGCTTCTATTATTAATAGGTTGGATTTGCATATCTTTAAAGAGATAAAGAATTGATTATCAAAGTAGATTAGAAAAAGATTAATATCTTCTATTATATAAAGAAGTTTAAAGTATTTAATAATTTTATTAATATTAAATCCTTTATAATTAAGACTATAGTAAACTGAAAGAAAGCAAATATAAAGGTCGCAAAGTCTTCTTCCTTTGATTCCTATACTAGGAAGATACTGTTAAAAGCGAGTTTTTATTATAAAGGATACTTAAATGTTATATTGTTTTTTAAGTTCGAGATTAAAAATGACTAATTAAGGTATATTGCTATAATTATAAATGTCTTAATTAATAGATCTCTCTTTGCGTTCTCTTTCTTATAAGATAAAATAGTCCCGCTTGGCATTTAAAAGACTAGGTTTTTGACTTTTATAATTATTAAAGAATTGAATAATATCTATAAGGGTAAACTTATCTAAGATAAGCTATTAAATCTATCTAATAGCTCTCTTAGTTATCTTTAAAGTAAGAGGAATAGGGTCTTCTCTTATATTATCGTTTCTAAATCGGTTATATATAAATATAAAGAAGTTAAGAACTAGCTTCTTTAAGTTATTAAAGAAGGAGTCTAAGCGAGCGTACAATCCTTTAATTTCAAATTGCAAATTAGCTAAAGTAGCTATTGAACGATTTATCCTTTTTAAAGGTTGAGCTAAAATTAGTCGTTTAATTAAAGGAGAGTCCTTTAAAGATTCCGAAAATTCTAAAGAGATTACGCTAAGCGTTTAAGCAGTCTATTTAGTAGCGGTTTCTAGAATTATTTTAATAAGAGGCAGGTTAAGTCTAGTTTTAAAATTCTTATTTCTAACTCTTAGTCTAAGACTGCGAGTCAAATCATATAGTTTAGCGCTTATTATATCTTTAAACTAAAAGGCGAATTTTAAAGCAGGCTTAACTATAAATAACTAATTCTCTTCTTTATTATTAAAGAAATCTCATCCAAACTCTAGTATAAGAGTCTAGTTTTCTCTTAAAATAAGCAAACTATAAGTAAAAGTGCAAAGCCTTAGCATATTAATAATAGTACTATTAGGTAAGGTAATATCTATAGCTTAATTTGATCTTTTTATAGCTCTATCAGCTACTATAAGTATTGCATTAAATAGGCCTATAAATCTGCAATTGCGAATTCGATTGCCTTAGAATTTTGCTACTCCTTTTTAAATGATAAAGAAATTAAGAATTTAAATAACTTTAGCTATAGGAGTATTTTCCTTAAGAATTTTTAATAATACTCGCCTTCTATTATTAGAATTAATATTTATTAAAAAATATAAATAAAATAGGAGTCCTCTCTTATTAGTGGCTAAATTATCCAGTCGTCGAATAGATTCTTCCCTTTTGTCTTAGTCCATTTTGAAAGTATTAGCTAAGGTTATATATTAATTTGTATTAGCTAAGAATTCCTCTTTAAAGATTCCCTTTAGTTTTAATTCTTTAATTAAGAAGTTGTCAAATTAGAGAATTCCAAAGGCTACTTAGGTTGAAAGGTTACTAATAGCATTCGCGTAAGTTGAAAGGAGTTTTTATTACTCTATATCTCCTAAGGTTACGTAGGTCGCTTTAAAGCTCTCTAACGATATAATAGCTCTACTATCTTAAGAGAAGTTTGTAACTAATGCTTATTTATCCTCTATTATAGTAGATAAAACCATTTATAAGTTCTTTAAAGGTATATTACTTATGAAAGATAGGGAGTATAAATAAGAGAGTTTAATAGGGTATAAGAATTAAAAGGGCATATAAGCTATAATAGGTTTGCTATATATATATTAAGGAAATTGGACTTTTTATTTATTATTTAAGGAAAGTAATAGGAATATTATAATTAAAAGCTAATATTAAAAATGTAAAATAAGTTAGAGCAGGCAAGAATTTAAAATGATCCTAAAAGATCTATATCTTAAATAATAAAGGAGGCAACCTTACCGAAAATGTAAAAATAAGGATTAAAGGAAGGTAAGACAATTAATAGGCTAGGAAATCGTTTAGTATTCCTATTTGCATTCTTTAGATATTTTAAGAATAATAACTTAAAGTTGCAATTAATTAGGTATTTTAATATTCTTTACTTATAAGACCAGCTTATAGGTTAAATTGGAAAAATCTTGGTCTTTATCTAAGGGTTTAAAATTGCTTATATTGCTGTTAGTTCTTATAAAAGATTCGAAGGTTATATCAATTTCTAATTTGTCTTCTAAGGGGAATAAGGTCTAGTCGTATTAATAAAAGCGCTTTAGTCAGTTAGCTGTAAAGGTTCCTTTAATATCAATTCTATTAAATTCCTAAAGAGAATAGTATCCCTTTTCTTTTTACTTAGACTTAACCTTAAATGGACTAAGCTATTAATAGTTAAGTTTAATATCTATAGATATATTAATACTTCTTATAATATTATAGACTAAGATAAGATTATCTTTTCTAATAGAGTGCATTTTAAGTACTTTAAAAGCAGCCTACGCTTCCTTAGCTTTTTCCTAATATCATTTCTTTTATAAAATGATTTCCTTTATATCTATATCTTAGAGCTTAAGTTATTAATATCTTATTATAAGTAAATTAGAACGGTTCCGAATTTGACTATAGTTAAATAATCTTTAAATAGGCTATTAGGATTTAAAAGAGAGCTATGCCTTTCTACTATAAATAAGGAAGAATAGTATAACTCTAATTAGTTTATAGATTATCATTTAATAAGTAAAGAGTATTTTATAAAAGCGTTTTATCTAATCCTTAAATCCTTTACAAGTAACTTTAGATAGACTATTAAGAATATTATAGTGTCCTTATTCTACTATTCTATTAGCTTTCGAGTTATACACTAAGATTTGAACCCGTTTAATACTATATTTTCGTAAGAAAGCTTCAACTACTCCTTTATTTTCAAGGCCTCTATTAATAGTTAATCTATTAAAAAGTCTATAGCAATAGACCACATCTTCTTAAAGGAACTTTATAATAGATTCAAAGTTAGCAGATCTTAAAGGTTATCCTTTAGGCCATTTTAATAGGTCTTCCTTTACTAAAATAAAATATATTATCCTATTCTTAATAGTTAATACTTATATAATATTAAAGCTGACTTTATAAAAAAGGCCTAATGGCTAGGTTAAGAATAAAGGATTTTCCTTACAACTAGGTTTTCGTTTCTAATAAGGGACGTAACTCTTTACAAAAGCTTTACAGTTCTTAAAAGAGCCTTTTCAAAAGAATTTTCTTAAGAGTTAGTAGTAAGTAGACTTAGCTCCTTAGTAGCCAGTTTCCTTATAAATATCCTAGATAGCCTTAGCCCTTAGTTTTTCGTTATTTAAGCAAAGTCGTATAGGGAATAAGTTATTACTCCTTTTAAACAATCGTCTTCCTTACATTAGATAAATCAAAGCTTTAGCTTTGAATTTCTGAAAATCCTTAAGAGCAACTGTCTTTAATTATTTAAGTATAATTAAAAACTTTACGATTTCTTCAAAGTCACTTAAGTAGTTAGGTAATAAAATTCTCTTATTTAACTCGCAGGCTAAGCTCGCAAATCAAATCCCTTTAAAGCAATATATTAATAGATAACCAACTTCGTTTTCTACCTACTTATTAATATCTATTTTGTCTTCTTTAATTAAATCAGAGGGATAGGGCCGAGTTCTTCTTAAAAGGCCGTCGGCAGTAGTATTTTTTATTCTTAGAATATATTTAACTTCAAAGTCTATTAGTCTTATTTAAGTAATCCATTTTATTAGTAAGACTCTTAATAGGTCGTTTGCAACTCTATTTAATTATTCTACTAACACTTTAGCATCGGTTTTAAGAATAAAGTAAGTGCTATAAAGGTTGCTTCTTATCTTTTTTATCGCCTTTAAGGCGCCTTTATATTCCTATTTAATAGCATTATACTTTATCTCCGCTAGATTCTAAAGACCACTTTCAAAGCGAGCTAAATATCTTTTCTACTAAGTATCAGCTTATTAAAGGACGGCATCCTATTTGATTAAACTTGCGTTAACTATTAGTATAATTAGCCTAGCGTCGGCTCTATAGTCTATTTTGATCAAACAAGGCGCCTTAAGCAACGCTTACTTCAATTGTTTTATAGCCTCTATTTAGGGTTTCTCCTATTGAAACTCAGCCCCTTTCCGAAATAAGGAGTAAATAAGTGCTGCCTTTTTAGCAAAATCCTTGATCCAAATGCAATAGTATACTATAATACCAATAAATGCGCAAGCTTCTACTATATTATCATACCTCTTCTATTTGTCGATTTTAAGTACTTTAGCCCTCTAAGGACTTCAGCCATTAGAATTAGTAATAAAACCAATAATTTCCATTGATAGAAGATAGTATTATAACTTTAGACCGACTATTGCTCTTGCCCTTTTAAATTATATAAGCACCTAGTCCAGGTTCTAAATGTATTCTATTATAAATCGCTATATACTAAGGAGAACTTCTTTATAATTATAAAATGATCTTAATCCTTTTACTCCTATATCGTTTATATAAGGGAGCGTAATATTAGGTATATAATTCACTAGTATCTTATAAATTACTTAAACAAATTAAGCGATCGAATTTATAACCCCTTAAGGTAATCTTATTATCTAAAGTAGCTTAAGAGGGGTTTGAATTGCTATTATATCTCTCGATTTAATATTAAGAATAAATTAGTCGTATCTAAAGAAGAAGTTAATAAGAGAGCTGCAGGTTAATCTTATAAATTCATTTAAGAACTTATCTATATTCAAAGGAATATTAGCGTCTTTAATAGTTACTCGGTTTATCTCTACTACTACTATTATTAGTTTGTAAGTTCCCTTCTCCTTCTTAGCAACTAAGAACTATTTGTTCTTATAAGGGCTATTATAGAACTTAAGAACACTTTACTTTAGCCTATCCTTTAACATTTCGATTACCTTTTCTTAAAGAGCTTTAAGGACCCTGAATGTTTTCTCTTGCTAGGCTTTATAGGATATTATCTTAATCTTAATATAAGGCGTAACCTCTTCTCGAATCTGGCTAAGTTCCGTTTAATCAAAAGCTAAGGCGTCCTCTCGATTTATCAAGGTTTTATAAAGTAATTCGCATTTTTACTCTATTAAATCTTCTTTAATTTTCAGCATATTAAAACGTTCTTTTATTAATCAATATCCAATGGATTTATTAGAAAATCTGCTTATAATAAACTTATCGAATTTGCCACCTAGCTTTAAAGGTCAAAGCTTCTTATCTTATTTAAACCAATTATCCAATCCTCTAGGCTTTAAGCTATTAGAGATTCCCTAATCCACTAGTTATACTTTATCGGCCTTGCTTTTATATATAGTTCGAATATTAGCTAATACTATACTTCTCTACTTCTTTCCTTTTTTATCAAATCCTATAAAACAGTCCGAATTTTCCTTTTTAAAAATAAATAAAAGATTTTCTAAGTTGTTAATTTAAAGTGTATAAATGGAAATATTATTAGTAATTTTATTATTTTTCACTTGCAGGTCCGGCTTATAAGTGGTTTTTAGGTTTTTTAAAATAATTAGTAAATTGTCGAAATTTATAAAACAAACTCTCTTCTCTATCTTATTTTTCTTTTTTCTTAATTGTTAAGCCGATAAAACGCCGATTATACCATTTTTCAAAATCCCAGATTTAACTCTTAGTCTAAGACTATAAGTCAAATCACTATTATTTAAAATTAGCAAACTTACCTTTCTTTTACTATAACTCCTCGCTAAGTGCCTTCCCTTATTAATATCAAGCCTAGCCCTTATACTAGCTAATCGTTTCTTAAAACCTTATTTTAAAATTCGGCTATATCTCTTATAATAACTATTTGTCCTTTTAAAAATCGATCTATATTCTAAAGACTAGCTTTTATAAGACTATCTCTAGGATAGTTAAATATTAGCTAAGATTTTAAAATGAAAGGCATTCTTAAAAGAATATTATTTAAAGAATTCTTTATTATTAGAAAGTTAGTATAATTAATAATTCCTCCGACTTTAACCTTTACGTTTTTCACCTATTTATTAAAATTGTATTTCGATCTAAAGATAGTCAAATAAATAAGGAATCGATCGCTAACAATTATTAATTAAGCTATTTCTACCACTTTTCTAATTATTATATTAACTTCTAAACTACAATTGATCAGAGCCTTTGCTTTAATTAATTCTTCTATTAAATAAATAATAATAAAGCTTTTTATCGCAACTGCTAAACAATTTCAATTGATATTCTGAGATATTAAAGCTATTACTATAATATTATAGTACCTTTAAGTTCCTTTGTTTTCTATAATCTAAAGACATTTGATTAAGGCTAAGTGCTTCTTAAAGTTCTTTTATATTATAATTTCCATTTCCTTATTATTATTCAAATCTTTAAAGGCAACTGAGATATACTTTCCTAGCACTTTATTAAAGCGTCTAATCAAACTAAATAGGTCTTTAAACGTAAGGTTAATTTGCTAAGCTATGACATTTTCTACAGCTTTCTCTATTGCGATTGAACTAGCGTATTTATTAACGAATTTTTCCTATTTTAACATCTGTCTCTTTCGCTTAAAGTCAGGGGTCTATATAATAACTTTAACTTCTTAATCTTTAAGCTTAAAGCTATCTTCATCTATTATATCTTTAATCAATTCGTCTACTATATCAGCTTTATCCTTATCTACTATAGTTCCAGATTATTAAGTATCTTTTAACATTTAGACTCTATATTAAGATTCCTAAGTTGCATATGTTAATTTCTAGACTTTAGCTGGTTTTATCAATATTAAAGGAGTAGTAGATCTAAAAGGACGCTGAGTATTCCAAGGGTTTCTAAATATAGAAGTAGTATTAATATCAGCAGATATATTATTATTAATCTATCCTAAGATAGAGATGCCTTTAACTTCTATAGCTATTTAATCAAAAGCTAGGTCCTTAAGAACTCCCTTAGGTAGGTTGCTAATTAGACTAGTATATATATAAGTTGGAATTTTAGCGTTTATATCTATAACACGCTATCGTTCAACTAAATTCTTATCCTATTTCGTACTATATATTATCGTTCGAATAGTCTATAACTATAAGTGATTCTAGTGCTTTTTAATAGAGATAGCTTCTAGCCTAGGATCTTTAATGCAAAGCATCCTATACTTATTAATATATATAACCCTAGTATTAATAAAATAATAGAAAAGAGGGCAATTATTATAATACTTATATAGAGCGCAGTTAGGTTCTTTATTATTGCAAAAGTTGCAGGTTAGTCGTCTTCTATTACTATTCTATTAGTACCTTATAATATTAATATTAGTAAAGTACTAGTTAGGATTAATTTCTCCTTCTTTAATCAACTATTAAGTTCTTATATTAGCTGGTTATTCTAAATAATAAGAAGCAAGAGTCTGGTAATAGGAACTACTATATTAGCTTATAGTGGCCGAGTTTTACCTATTACCAAATTAGGGAATATACTATTTTTCCTATAAGAGATTATTAATCCTGGTTTTTAAGCTTTAAATTTAAAGTTCTATAAATTAGGTCTTAAGTTCCTTAATTCTAAGGTTGGATCTTACTCCTAGGTCAGGACCGCGAGTAAAAGGTATGATTATTAAGTTCTTCTTTACCTCCTTTATAACTTCTAAAGCCTTTGAGTATTCTTAGACCAGGCTCTTAAGGTCTTTAGTATAAGAGGGAGTAGGGGCTTTTTCCTACTCTATAGCATTAATGATTCTCTTACTAAGATCTGATTTTAAAGTAAAGGCCGCGAATTCCTTAAATAAGGCAAAGGTTATAAGGTCTTGCTTATTAATCCTAAAATGCTTAATAATCTTATTTTAGAATCCAATAGGTAATCTAAGTAAGAAAAGGCGGCCTCTTTCAACTTCGCTAAGTATTTTCTAGCTAATTAAGTTATTTAATATATAAGTAAAAGTCTAATAGTAGTTCTTAAGTTCCTTAGGAATATAAGTGACCAGAACAAATTCCTTTAAGAAAGCTAGGGTATTGCGAATCTACTATCTATCAAATTTGCAAAATTCAGATTTAAGGGCCTTAATAAGGACTTCTTATAAACTATAAGTTTTCCATTTGAGGAGAGACTTGATAATATCCTTACTTATATAATTATAGTAGCAAGGAAGTCGAGAAATCATATCCTTTTGCATAATACTAAAATCGTAATAAGTTTCCTTATATTGCTTAAGGAAATCAATAATATTAGCGCCTATAAAGTAAGGAGCGCTAAGGGAACTAAGGAGGGAAAAGTGACTAATAATAGCCCTAAATGCGGCTATTATCGTTTTATACTAACCGTCTAGGTTAATAGAATCTATAGGAGGCAAAAGAGAAGCTTCGATATTATAAGATTAATTGCTAAGAGGAGTACTTCGAAATTCAAAAGGGCTTAAAGAATGTTTAGAATCTGAGTCAATCTTAGAGTAACTAAAACGAGTTTAAAAAGATTTAAACAAAGGATTAGTGAAAAGTTCAAAATTGTTATTATTTTTAGTATTTTCTAATATTAATATTAAAAAAGTAAGTAGCAGTCCTAAGTTATTTAAAGATATCTTTTTATCCTCTTACTTATAGGCCAGGCCTAGGAGTAGAATTCCAGATTCTGCTAAAAGTTTAATCTAAGTTTATTAAAAGATTTTAAGTAAGTGCTAAATAGCTAATAGGAGCGTTGCAACTAATTGTAATAAGATAAGGTTTACCTAATTAAGGACTAATTTCTAAGATAAGGTTTGTATCTAAGATTCTTCTTAGCCTTTAGGCTAATTCCTATTAGTCCTTAGAATAAAGGGGTCTCTAAAGACGATTCTAAGGCAATTTTTAAAGTTCTATTAAGCTAAGGCAGCTGAATTATCGGATTCGGATTTCTAAAGATTCTAAGGAGGCACTTCCGATTGGAGTTTGCGCTTAGTATTACTTAAGTACTCGAAACTACTGCTATTTAAGATTACTATTATAAGGTTCGCCAAACTTTTTATACTAGGAAGCCGAAAATTCCGAAAATCTCAGAGTTAAGGAAGAAAATAGGGGTTTTTAAAGCAAAGCCGAAAAGGGAAAATCTAAGGTTATTAATAGTTGCTAAGCGAAAATCGATAGTTCTAAGTAATTAGGCGATTAAGGATAAGGTTTTAGAGTTAATCAAAATGCTATAAGTGTTTCGAAGACGTATTTCAAAGGCCAGTCTCTTATCTGTAAATTAAAAGATTAATAAGGTTGTATAAGGATAGAAATCTTAAGAAATCAATCCCTGCGTAGGTCACTAATATAAAACAAAAGGGAGATAATATAAGAATAGGCCTAAGGGAAGACCTAAAAACAAAAGGAGGAAGTACTATAAGCGGGCTCTCTTAGATAAGATATTAAGAATAAGTCCTAAGTATAGGGTATATTCAGTACTATAGTAATACGCGCTATCTCTATATATAAAAGATAGCCCTTTTATCCTCCCACTATCCTACGTCGATTATATAATATATATCATAAGACCTATCCATCTCAGGTCTCCATAATATATAATAAAGCTATTAATAACCTAAAGAATAGAGTAGTATAGAATAAGGCAATTTAAAAGGAGATAAGCTCTTTTATTACAAATGGTATATAGATAGAGGAACTAATGCTAAAGGATATAAACCTAGTATTAATAAAGTGAGTCTTTATAATTAAGATATATATAGATAGGACCTTAGAATGTTATAAGGTAAGGCTGTCGTGCATAATACCGCTCGGCCAAAATGTGAATCCACACCTTAGGGCGCGTACTAGCATATTTAGCCTATTTTCTGCATAACAAAGGCTTATAGCTAAAGGCTTCTCCTAATAGTATGGAGAAGACTACTTCGATACATTTGCGCCGATAGTTCGCATAGATACCCTTTATATATTTATAGTAATAGTAGCTGCTAAGGACCTTAAATGCAAATAGTACGATATTAAAAATGCATTTACTAAAGCGATTATAAAGGAACGGATTTTTCTCTCCTAACCTAATAGTATTCCTATACGCGCTAGCCACTTTCTTTATATACTTTATAATATCTATAAGCTTAAATAATCAGCTTATAATTAGAACCTCTTATATAGCTCTACTTTAATAGAAATAGGATTTGTTTAAAGCCTAGCTAACCTTTATCTATTTACCTATATTAAGCGTAGAATTAAGTTGCTATTATATATCAATAATATTATTATAGTTATAAAAATAACTATTTAATTAGATTAGTTCTTTATAATAATTTGGAAACGTTTTAATACTAAAGATCTAAGGGGAATTTATAAGATCCTTAGCATTTGCATTATAAGGAACCGCTCTACTTGAGAATTCTAGTTGGATTAAGAGTAGTATATTAAAAAGATCCTAGACTAAATAAGACTTTCTCCTTATGCTTCTAACTTTAAGCTAAAGCGTACTCTAATCGAAGGAAAGTATAATAAGTTAGAGCCTATTAATAAAAATAAGTAGAAAGGAGATCTGAAGAAGTACTAATAGGATATTAAAGCAATTATATATACTATAGTATATATAAGATTAGATATTGCCTTTGTTATTAAGCAACTTAATTAAAACTTAAAGGATCTAACGATTTGATATAAGAATATAGTTAAGCGATTTAAAAGGTACCTTCGATTAATAATTATATAAAAGGTAAGATATAGATTAACGAAATATATAAGTGCAAAGCTTAAGGTATATACCGATTCTAATTAGGCAAATATAAAAGGTTAGAAAAGTATATTTAAAAGCGTAGTAGTGCTATATAATAGACCTATATTATAAAGAAGTAAGAAGTAGAAATCAGTAGCTATTATAAGCACTAAGGCCGAATATATATTAATATTATTAAATTGTAAATAAGGATTATAAATTACCTAGGTTTTAAAAGATATAGGTTTTGCTAAGTATATTAGATAAGATAGGAATTATATTAATCTTTAAGCAAATAATATAAAGGCGATTGCACTTATAAAGAATCTATACTTATATAAGCAATTGAAATATATTAATATTACCTACTACTTTATCTGCGACCTTATTATAAAGAATAAGTTATCGATTACTTATATCTTAACTAATTAAATAGTAGCAGATGGATTTATAAAGTCATTAGAGATAATTGCAAAGTTCGAAGCGTTTAAAGATATACTAAGGTTATAGAAGATAATAGGAGCTTAGTAGGCTTAAGGACGACTCTTAGGCCCGCCTTGCGAGTCAGGTTATATAGTCTTATAAAGGAAAGTTTTTTAAATCGACTCTTAGGCCTAGACCGCGAGTTAAGTTATATAGTCTTATAAAGGAATGCTTTTAGGAAATTTGACTCTTAGTCCCGCCTTATAAATAGGGTTAGTAATTTTAATAGAGGTTGCTATTAATTGATTGTTTTTAATTTAAAGAGATACTTAAGAGTTGGATTAGCGCAAGAGGATAGTTATTATTTTCCTAATTATAGGACAATTAGAATAAGGTTTAAGTAAAGGTATTAAAATAGGTGATATAGCTATTACTCTAATGTATTATTATATAACCCTACTACTTAATTAGTAGGATATTGATATATATATAGCTATAAGGAAGAAAGGGATAACCTTCCTTCCCTAACTCTTACTAATATATCGACTATCGACCTCTGGAAGCCTCCTTTACCTATTGCGCCGACTCACTTAAGCTCAATAGTTTATAGTTAATCTACTAAAGCCCCTCTTTAATAGTGGAATTGGCTTAAGTCTTAGCTTCCTAACTATAGCGTAAGATATAACGTTTATATTAGATCCTTAGTCGATTTAAGTAAAGTAAATTGGCAATGCAATTTCAATTGGTTTCTTATCTTTGCCTAGTATTTTAATAAAATAGTCGATTTAAAAGGCTTTCTTCTTAGCCGATAGTAAGGGGATTATAATAGTTGATTTTAGCCTTAAGGCATTATTAGAAACTTTCGCCTTAGTCGAAAAGTGTACCGATTTCTCTAGCTTATACTTCGATAACTTATAGTTTCTATAGGTCGATAGGCGTCGGAATTCTTTACTACCTTTTAGTAAAACTTAAAAGAACTCGATTAGACTTAGCAGTACCTTAATTCTATCTACTAGTTTTTAGTAATTCATTAGACCTATTCCCTTATGCGCAATTATCTTCTTAAGATAGTAGATAATATGCTTACTTTTCTTACAAGCTCCCTTCTACTCCTTAATTACCTTATCTTTCTTATTAGCCCTTTCCTTTTCCAGCTTATCAGTCCTCCTATTAGATGTCTTACCTAATGGCGCTAGTATTGGTTTATTATTACTAAAGTTAACTAGTTCTTTAATTAATATGCGTAATTGCTTCTTAAGACGGCTGGCTATTTTAAAGTCTAATGATAATATACCTAAGGAATAGTTGTTAGAGGCTAACGCTTTAATATACTTATTAAATAACACTTAATTGCCTATAGCCTCCTTTAGCTAGCTTAATAAAGACGAGGACGATTCCTTATAGCTCCCTTCTACTATTAAGGCTAAGCTTTAATTATATTTGCTAAAATTAGTAATATTAGCGAGATATGACTTAATATTGCCTCCTTAAATGGCCTATCGTAAGTATGCCTTCTCTTATATAGTAAGTTCATTTTTAATATACTTAATAGCCTTATAGCCGAAATCACTATAGCGTATATATAATACGCCATCCTTCTTAAGGTTATATATCTAAGAGCTATTTATAACTAGGTAAAGCGATTATAAACGAGGCGGGACGGCGTAGGCCTTTGCATTCTAATAGGCCTGCTAGTTAGGGTTTGTCTTTATAGGCTGAATGTTCTATACATTATTAGTTTCTTATAGAGTACTACGGCTAGCTTGGTTACTATTCGCATTCTAATTACTATTCCAGTTAGTTATTATAGAAGGCAAAGGGGTATTTTTATACAACTCCTTAAGGGAGGTCGATCTTAATATATATAACAATGACTTTTAATTCACTAGGACCATAGGTTTCCTAATATTTAGTAGTAATAAGATAGTAGAAGTAGATATGCCGTATTACTTATAATATAACTATCGTAACTATTCGGTTTTAAGCTTTTCCTAACGACGCTATTCCATTTTACAAGTTATATTTAATATATTCTAAGCATCTTTAACGATATCTAAGGCTTTTTATAAGGCGCTAAACGATAATACTAACTTAAAGAAAGTAGCTACTTATAACTTATTATTATAAATGCCCTTGATAAAGGCCGCGATAATACTATTTAAGATAACCTACTTAATAGAATTGAATGCTAGATTAGTTATTAATCGACTAGCATCCTTACTATATGCGCGATAAAGTAGGTAGGTAGTTCTTTAATAGTATACTACAAGCGATTTATTAGACTTCTAAGTAAGGTTTTTAATATTATACTAGATATTATTTTCAATATGATCGGCCACCTTTATAGAATACTCAGCCTTTAATACCTGCTTAAAATTAATGACGTAATCAGCGGTAGCATTCTCCTTCTTATTAATAATAGCTTAGAACTCGATACTAGAGTCTAACCACTCTGCTGCCTAGCCTTTGAATAAGATATCGATGGCCTTAAAGAATATCTTAAGGTCTAGTATTATATAGCTAGCACTTTTAAAGTCGTACTTGTAGGTTCTATACCGGTAATCGATATTCATATAAATATAATTGAGTACTTATTATTAAAAAGAATCTATTGTAATGTCTATCTATCTTTATATAACTGAGATAGTACCTTTATACCTTTAAATGTCCTCCTTCCTATAGTCCCTCCTAGCTATATATAGATATCCTTCTAAGGTCCTCCAGCTGAATAGCCGTCTAAAATGCATATAAAACCCCTTATATTGCATATGGTATAGCTATATAGGATGACCCTAGGAATAAGGGTAGGTTGCCTCTTATATAAGAATCTGCGTACTAATACTAGTAGTACTCTCTTTTTAAAAAGACCTTTTCAACTCGCATAAGGAAGTATATAGAATAGGTATATAAAGGAGGCAGATTAGTAGCAAATAATCAAATAGCAATAAAGAATAAAATAGTAAAGACAAATAGCTTAATAGCAAAGGCAGGTATAATAAGTAGTAAAGATAGTATATAAAAAGTAGAATAGCAAAGATAAAGGCAAATAGTAAAGAGGGAAAGGAAAGGTGTTTAAGTAATAGAAGCAATCTAAAGTCTTTATTCAAGCCTTATAGTAATGCAATTATAGTCCGGTTGCATTCTAGTAGGTTCGAGACTTTTTATTAAAGAGTCATCTAGAGTTATAATCCACTATAGCTATAAATTATAATAATCTATAAAAGGGAAAAGAGGGGCCTTTAAGAAGGCATATATATTGAGCTTCTCTCCTCCTTTGATCTCTTAACTCTAACTCCTACTTCTTATAAGTAGGTCGATTCCCCCTCTTGCTTTTAAGTTGATTAACCCTATAGTAGATCTTATCTTATATCATCCTATTAATACTATTATCATTATTAGTAAGTATTTCAATTATTAGCCGACCCCCTTTAATATATATATTGCTAACTTAAATAGTACTCGAATGCAATCCGGAAGACCTGCCTAAGGCGTTTTAAGTGCTTTGCATACATTATACGCAAGTGATATTAAGAAAGGAGGCTAGTAAGAATAATACCGGCTATATATATGCATTTAATACTTTCACTTTTAAGAAGTATAACTACTGCATTATATAGTAGGTAAAGTATATTCTAATAAGTGCCTTCTAATATCCTCTTACTCTAATGACCTTTAATAGATATCTGTTTTAGATACCTATCTAGGCTTAGGATAAGTATATCATCCTTTAGGATGCTTATATTAGCAGTAACGTTAAAGCGATCTAAGAGGCAGCTTAAATCCTATTTAAGGAGACTTAAATACAAATCTCTATAATCCCGAAGACTTAGGATGCCCTTTAGCTAGCCCAGCTAAATAAAGCTTATACCCTTTGCCGCAGTATCGACCTTGCAAATACCTAGCAGGCTATAAGTGCCCTTAAATCCATCTAATATTAATAACTAACTATTTATAAGATCTATTATATACTATCTAAAGCGGCAATACTGCCCTTAGGCGTCTTAAGACTTAAGGCGCTAAGGTGCTTAGCGCCCTCTAATATATAAAGGGGTTATCTAGCTTAGCTAAGGGCCGTTCTTAAGCTCCCTTTAATAATATCTACTGCTAAAAAGGCAAAGGCAGATAAATGCCTTCCGAGGGCTCTTTAAAGGATAGGGATCTAGATCTCAATGATCTAAATAAGCCGAATCCTAAGGAGATCGCGGCCGCTCTTACTCAAGTACAAGCTTAAGAGGAGCGAGCCAACTTGGCCACTACTTCGGGTAGTAAGGCTTCTAAACCTTAAGGGTTTAGGGATCTACGCCTTAGAAATCCTAATACTTAAGATAAGTGCTTATTAAAGGTAGAATCGTTAGTAGATCGTTATCTTTAATAATATAATTATCGCTACTTTACCATAACCTCCTTCTCTAGTACTACTTAAGTAATAAAAAAAATGCAAATACACATAGGTAAGCAAGAAAAAGATAAAAAGAAGGTATTAACAGCAAGTGTAGGAATATAGTAAGAAAAGATAAAAAAAGAAGGTAGTAATAGCAAGTATAGGAATATATCTTATAGTAAAATAAAAAAATAAAAAAATTGCCAATAGCTTGCAATTAAAAATATCAGATATCGTTAATCTAAGACCTTTTCAAGTCTGGTTATACCCTAATAGGCCTTTGTACCTATCCCTCCTTCCTAACAGTTATTAAATTAGTATCCACTAGTTGCTAAAGGGCCTGATTTGGATTAGCTTTTATTATAGCATTAGCGGGATTGCTAGTACCATCGATCTAACGTATCTTTATAAGCTTCCTATTCTTATACGATTATCGAATAGCTATTATATCAATCATTAATCACTTCTCCTTTATAGTGCCCAATTTGATAATATACTTATATAAGGAGAGGGAATCTATATATATAACAGTAGGGAGGCGAGGTAGACTTAGCTTAGCTATTACTATATCGATCGTTATAGCTATAGAAACCAGCATATTAATACCTGCCACTATAGTATATAGTTCAAAGGCTAATATAGCTCTTATCACTCTCTTACACTTCGTTAAGCTATAGTATAGAATATTGCCTTTTAAAGTAAATTGCAATTCTCCTTCCTCTTTAGTAGCTAGTATAATAATATAGCCGATCTATAAGCTTAAATCCTTATTATTAGCAAAAGATCTATCGATAAATGCAAATAGTTTAACATTCTGCAAATTAATAATAAGGTAGGTCAGGCCTCTTTTAGGGTTATTTCAGATCTACTTAAGTCGCTTATTTAAATTCTCTATATCTTAAACTATCGGATCCTAGTATTAGGCTATAGCTGACAAATCAAAGGAAGCTTCTAGCTAGCAGATCATAGCTAAATAAGCTCCTCTTACTCTTTGCTTTAGGTATTATTACTTATAGCCCTCTTAAGAAGTGTTAACTAGTTCTAGCCTTTAGCCCTAGCCCTTTTATCGCATATATACTATATCCCCTTCCTAGGAAATAATATACCTATTAAAAGCTAGTGATTTAGTGCTCAATAGGTATTATATTAGCTTTATAAGGAATCCTACCCTTTTGATCTTATTCTCTTCCTTTTTTAAGAAGTCTGCTTCTCTAAGTATTAAAGTATTATCCGTTTGTATTCTTACTATACTAAAAAAGGGAGAAGTACTTAAGGTTAATAATAGATAAGGGTCATAAGTTAAGTTAGCTATACTAAGATTGCTATAATAGTACTTATAGTAGGTAATAAACTAGTGATTTCCTAATTTAAGAATACTATAAAGCAGCAGCACCACTTTAAAGACTATACCTATAGGGAATAGCTTAGCAATATCTTATAAGGGAAATATAAATATATCGTATAATAGCTTTAAAGCTACTTAAGTATACGCTTATATAATATCCTATAGGCTGAGAATGCCCTTCTTACCCTATTCTTTAAAGTATTCTTGGACTAATGCTAAAAGGCATACTAAAAGGCGTTAGCTTGCTTATTAGATCGTTAGAGATTAGGTGATTATACCTTCCTCCTTCTTACCAGTATCGTTCTAGGCCTATATAATTAAGTATGATTTCTCAAATAGGTGATCTATCTCCTTCCCTTTTATCTTATTAACTATTCTCGATTTAAAGATCCTCTTACCTTTTATAGCAGGGTCATTTTTATTTATTAGTACGAATATCCCCCTATTCATCAGCCTTTAGTACTCCTTTAGGTGAGATTGCTAAAAAGGGCGCCTAGGAGTGGTAATCTTGCCTTCTGCCTATAGCTTTTACAACAATTCCTAGTCCCTATTCTCCTTCTCTATTAGGAATACCTCCGATTTGGCTATATATAGCTTATTATCTACTTTAAAGGATATCTATATCTTAGCATTATAGTTGTTATCGATTATAGGAAGATTGGAAATAGGCTTAATAAAGGGAACCTTTACTCTTAGCGATTGCTTACAGCTATTAAGTTGCGGCTTAACTAAGCGAGAGGGCTCTACTTCTTTATCAATATCGGTTGTGTTCTACTCCCTTTCGGTAGTCGTTTAATCCTTAAGTTTAATTCCTTTAGTTTCCTTTAGGTAGTTTTCTTTATTATCAATTTTAAATAGACGTACGCTTATCGATTTAAAGTGCCTTATTCTGCCACTAATATCAACTATATAGGTTTCGTTCTTTAAGCTTAGGAACTCGAATAGGCCTATCTATCCTCCCTTCTCCTAATATACTAACACTAGGTCTTTTAGCCTCAAATCGTAGATATAAGTAGTTCTAAGGCCATTCCTTATACCTAAAGCGTCATTGACCTTGCGAGTAGTATAGATCTTCCTAACTTCCTTTATAGCCTTCTTAATTATTACTACCCTTTATTCTATTAACGGATTTAGTAGATTTAGTTCAATTAGCCTTAGATATGCCCTGAAAATAAGCAAGGTAGGAATTATCCTATTAGGTCCTACTATATTATTAACTACCTTAACAGCTATTTGCAGCCTCTTATCGTTGCTCAATCGGGGGTATTTAGCTGTCATTATCTTAAAGGCATATCTTAAAGGGCGATAATACCATTTAACCTTGCTAATAGAGTAGTGCGCTTTTATAGGAACTAGTTTAAAGGTTGTTCCTATAGATCTTAAAGAGCTTTTGAACTCTACCAAGTTGAAGTTAGTATTATAATTATATACTATAAAATCAGGAGGTTTAATATACGTATCTAGTTAAGCTAATTTAAGGGCTTAAAACACTGCATCGGCCGAATATACTCCTATTCCCTTTTATAAGAACCTTACGGCTTTAAATCCCGTCGCTTTATCAACTATATAAAGGGCGTTCCTTCTACCGAACTAAGCAATATCGATATATATAGTATAATTAAAGTCGATATTATCTTATAGCTTAAATCGGAATCTATAAGGAGCGTTGGCGTAGAGTTGATAATATTGGCATATTTCCCTTACTCTTGCTATAATACTAGAGTCGACATTATAACCGGCCTAGTTTAAAAGGTATTTAAGGCGTTTTACTAAAGGATATCCAAATCTTTTATATAGCCTTTGGATCTTTATTTCTATTAAGTAGCATATATTGATTATACCCTTTAAAGTCATTAGAAGTTGCTCTATTATATTAAGTAAGAGCTATAGGTGCCTATATTTTCTAATAATTAAGTATTTCTCCTTGCTGATAATAAGTAAATTGCGCAGATTGTCATATTTAGCTCCTATTTTATCAAGTTATTGTAAGCAGATTAAAAATAGTATATTTGCCTTTATAATTAAGAACTCTATAAGGCCTGCCGGTATTCGAATAGTTATCTTACCGATTGCATTTCGTAAACTTACCTTAAAGGTAATTTTATACTTTTCAGCGCCGAGTGGAGCTAGAACTGCGTCCTATATATTTTGTAAGGCTTTAAATTAGTTAATTCCTCTTATATTTTTATTTAAGGCGCCTATATCAATTAGGAATCCTTAAAAGAATTAATCCGTCTACTATATTATAAATACCTTAAGGTCTGTTTATATTAGTTTATTAACCCTTATTATTAAAAGGTATTTAGCCTTCTGCTTTTCAAGCTAGTTAAGCATAGTTCTTAAGTTATATTCCTAGTTAAAAGCTAGGAATATTATAGTAAAGTTAATATTACTATCCTTAAGGTCGCTAATCGCTTAGTCCTCCTCTTCTAAAGATATTTCCTACTTATCCTTATCGGTCCTATTGCCTTCCGAATATGCTCTATTATCTTCTTAAGCTAAGTATACCTTATATATTTTATTTATTAGCTTATACCCTTCGGCTTATCGGCTTGCTATATAGCAAGACTTTTAAGCGGCTCTTTCTTCTTTTAAGTGCTTACTACTATAGCAGTCCTTTTTCTAATATATAATATACCTTATATAGCCTGGTTTCAATTAGAAGGTTATTCCTCTCTTATTACCTTAAGCAAACTTCATCTTTCTATTTAAAAAGTGTGCTATAAATTGCCCTTGCTCCTTAGCTAAATAATATTAAGGTCTATTAGTAGCTAAACTAGGGTGCTAGGGTCTAGATAGTCTGTCTTAGGCAACTACTCTTGCGCAAGCCTGTAGGCTATTTAATAGGGCTAGGAACGTCGCTAATAGCTTAAAAAGTACTATTTAAAAGAGCTAATTCCTAGAAATACCTTATATAAGTCTATCTCTAATTAATCAATCGTTCCTTATACTAGTATATAGGCCTAATTGCAAGTTCTATAGCTCCTTAGTATAGTTTTCGAGTTGGGTCAGGATCGGTTTCCTCCTCTAATAGTCTTCTTATTAAAATAGGTTAAATATTAGCCGAAACCACCTTTTTAAGAATCTGCTACTTCTCTCTTTAGTCTTGTAATTGGCCTAAATAGCTTCTACTAGCTTAGCAAACTTGAAGTTCTTATTTTATAAGTACCAATAGTAGTATATTAAGGCCGAGTCTTGTAGTATAGATAGAAAGGCTCTATACTATATGCTTTAGTTTACTAAGGCTCTTTAGTACAAATCGGCGAATATATAAAGCTTTTTATTAAAGTGATCTTTCCTACCTAAGTACTAAGTCTCCTTAGTATATATCTTACTTAGATTTATAAGGGTTTTAGCCTAATCTAAAGTCAAAGGTTCTATAATATACTAGGATAGTTAAGCGTCGCTTTAATTAAGGTCTAAAAGCGCTCCTAAACCTCTCCTTATAGTAAAGGGTAGTAACGATCCGTCTCTTAATTGGATTAGCAGTATTAGTATTAGATTTAGGATCTTTAAGTATTGCAAGATTAAGGTCTGTCTTAATTAGGATTAATAAGGTATTCTTTTAAGGTTATACTGTTTGGTTATTTATCTTAAAGTGTCTACTTTATATAAGTTATCTTATAAAGTATTATTATTATATCTAAGGTGTCTTTACTAAAGTGAGTCTTAGTATAGTATCTCTTATTTAGCTATAGTAACCCTTTAAGCAGGTGGCTCGCTTATTTGTATAGACTTGGCAAATTCTAAAGTAGACTTTATTCCATATCTTAGAGATTATACTATAATTAAGTTCAATACTTCTTAAGTCTATAACTCTAGCTAGTCTTTTAGCTATTCATTTCCTTCTTAGTATACTATATCGAAAAGTGCCTAGCCGATTAAAACGCCCTTCTTATACTAAATGTATACTCTATAGTACTAAAGGTTATCCTTTAAGCGTTATTAAACATCCTTATCTAGCGATTTAAAGTCGCTAACTATCCAATCTTAGAATTCCTTTTAAAAGTCCTTAGTAAGGTATAGCCCTCTCCTTTTACTATCTTATAATATCTTTCGGAAGTTCTTTATATATTGATCTTTTAGTCTAAGGGCCTTTTCGCTAAGTTGATCCTCCTAAAGTCTTATATCCCTTTTAAGGTCCTTTAGTATCTAAGGTTACCTTAGATTAAGCGGTATTAATAGTCCTCCTTTAATTATTTCCTAATATTATCTAGATATTGCTCTATACTCTAATAGGGTCCGAAAGAAGTCTAATATAGTTGTATTTTATATATTATTATACTATTATCTAATTATAGTTAAGATACCAATTGCACTCCGGTTTTGCCTTAATTATAATACGTAATAGAACGCAGGTAGAAGAGGATAGTATCTACCTTTAAAGTAATAACTCTAGCTAGATTCGCGTACCTTTTGCCTTTTCCCTTCTAGTAGTAACTGATATTACTTCGTACGTTTAGGTTAGTATTTAAAGTAAGCTAGAAATACAATCAAGTACTCCTTAAAATTAAGAAAGAATTCTTCAATTTAATAATCTTACTATCTATAGTAAAGGTGCTACTACTAATTAGTATAGGTTCTATACTAGTAATTGATATTCATATAAATATAGTTAAGTACTTATTATTAAAAAGAATCTATTATAATATCTATCTATCTTTATATAACTGAGATAGTACCTTTATACCTTTGAATATCCTCCCTCCTATAGTCCCTCTTAGCCGTATATAGATATCCTTCCGAGGTCCTCCGGCTAAATAGCCGTTTGAAATGCATACGAAACCCCTTATATCGCATATGGTACAGCTATGTAGGATGACCCCAGGAACGAGGGCAGGTTGCCTTTTGCATAGGAATCTGCGTACCAATAGTACTATAAGCGGTTAAGCCATCTAAAGGCATTACCCTTAGTATTAGTAAATCGGCCAGACAACTTATACTTAAAGAGTATAATACCTATTAATAGTAGAAGAGGATCATTAGAAGCTATAATATCAAACTCAAGTTGTCTTAAATAAGCTAACGTCGGTGCAGTAGAAGTGGCTTCAATTGAAAGTGCTTAACGAAGTTCTGAGTTTAACGACTTATTAGTATTAGTTAGTAATAAAGAGGAGCCTATAGATAAAGTCGATCTTTAGCTTAATAGATGATTAAGTAGGTGATCCGTCGTAATACTAGACGGTAGCTATATATCTAGTATATAGATATAAGGGTCTAAGATAGGCAATAACGTATAGTCGTCTCTAAAGATATCTACCAATAATATAGCTATATCTAAGTCTATTCTTAAATTGGATTATAAGGAGTTGTTCTTAAGTAGGTTCTATTAAGACGCCAGCTTAATTATTAAAGATAGTAATATAATCTAAGGCAAGTATAGACTAGTATTATCTCGTCTAATCTAGAAATAGTATTATATAAAAGCGCGCTTCGCTACTTCCTTATATAATGCGAAAACTGGCGATATTAGAAAAATAGCCTCTTAATATAGTAGGATATCAAATAAGGAGTTCGAATCAGTGCCTTAATTGTTCTAATTCCTAATTAATTAATATAGTTTCGCTTTTTAAATAAGACACAGTTGTTCTAATAGCGTAGTATAAGATTAAACGGGTAGTCTAATAGTAGGTCGTAGCGGTTTTTAAACTTATAGTCTACTAATAAAGACTCTTCTTAAGCTGATTCTTAGCAAATGAGTAACGATAACGTCGAATCAAGGGGCAAAGTAAAGGCGTAATTAGCCTTAATAGAAACCTTATAAACGAAGATAAAGCCGAGATTCCTTAGCTCCTCTACTAAATAACTAGTATAATAGGGAATTGTATTAGACTCAGAGGAGCAAACTCCAAGAGAAGATATTTATAGTACATCTAAATGCCTAAGGCACCCTATAGGCTGACTAATAACACCCTTTCCATTCAGGAAGGTGTTTCCCACCGTGGCGGACGGACTGGGCTCTGTCTCTGCAGGACCGACGGGGAGGCGGGGGCGCGCCGCTGGGCGGAACCATCAGCAATGCGCGCGTACGCAATCGGCGACAACTCGTCCTCGTCACAGTCTGAAGGCGAGGGTATAGATTGGCAGTGGTACAAAATGGATTGGCAGACCCTTCGATTCCTTGACGCCCTGAGGCCAGACTGTCTGGCCAAGGAGGGATAACTATACGTCCGTTCAAAATCCCTAGTCTATATCCCCGAGGGGCGGACACACCGTCCAAGAATTGAAGAGCGCAGCACGCGGCGTGCCAGATAATAAATACAGGATCTCAACTTTTAACTACTATCAAATCCCCGCGGGGAAAATGTCGTCACCGACTACGCGTCTCTCGCCTAGACACACTGACTGTAGAACGGATTCCAACTCTTGCAGACGGTGCCCTCCTCACATGAGCCAGAGCCGTTGTAGAACCACCCTCCGCACCATTGGAACTTAGGGATGATATCTTCCGGGGGGGTAGGCCGAGTAGGTGTAGAGGCCGGGGCCTTCACAGAGCTCGTGGTGGAGGCTGCGGTACGGAAGGTTGTCGGCAAGCTCAGGGACGTGATCACTGATGCGGAAGGGGGGAGGGTCGCCTGGGAGTGGATGACCGTCACAGTGACCTCGTCCTCGTATGAGCTTGTGGCGGAGCCGTATGCTGAGGTGAGAGCTGCGCTTGGCATGAATGTCTGGGTGGTCGTGACCGTGGTGCCTCCGACAGTGACTGTGACTGGGGCGGCCGTCAGGGTTACAGTAACCGTGTGAACCGAACCAGGGGTGGAAGTCAAGGACGGAAGGGGGATGACTGTGACGGTCGAACTTGGCGCAACAGTAGGCCGAATAGAGGCCACACTTGAAGTGGTGGGGAAGAGGCCTGTTGGGAAGACGCCCGAGGGGAAGAGTTCTGTGGGGAAGACGCCCGATGGAAAGACGCCTGTAGGGAAGACGCCCGACGGAAAGACGCCCGAGGGAAAGACGCCCGAGGGAAACACGCCCGAGGGAAACACGCCTGTGGGGAAGACGCCTGTAGGGAAAACGCCTGTAGGGAAAACGCCCGTGGGAACTCCGCCAGAAATTCCAGTGGAGAAGCCGGTGGATGCCGCGCCACGATTGGTGGTGTTCTGGAACAGAGCGCTGGTGGGTTGAGTGTAGGCAGGCTTGCCGGAGGCAGTTGGGAATGCGCCTGTGGGCATTACAGGAGAGGTTCCCGTGACAAAACCCGTCGACGCTCCAGTGCCGTAGGCGGTCGAGTTCTGGAAGAGAGGCCCCGCAGATTTGGTGTAGGGCGAGTGAGGGCTATAGGTGGAAGTGTTTACATTAGTTGGGTACTTGCTGTACACTGCGCCCGTGGGCTTCGCAAAGCCTGTCGACGCTGCGGTTCCCATGTAGTAATATTCCCCCGTGCCCGTAGGTCCGCGGGCATGGGTGGCATTGGGGAATCCGGCGGCGTACTTGGAGAACGGCAAGTGAGTCGTCTTGACGCGGCAGGCTGACTTGGTCCGGTTGCGCGACGCACCATGTCGCCCCGTTGAATTGGCGGAGTGCTTCGGCGGCAGGCCTGTGGGGTAGGCCGTAGGTAGCTCGAGGGGAATACCTGCAGCCGTGGCCGAGATGGTTGGGATGATCGAGCTGGGAAAGTCGTCAATTGATTGCTCTCGGGAGGGGGGAGTCCAACGTACATGGAAGAGTTGGTACCGTTCGTAGCACCTCCTCCGAGTCGAGGCCCCGTAGGATAAGGGGACCACGGGGCATGGGGTACCGGCATCTGCGCCAGGATGGTGGCGGGCAAGAAGCTCACTTGGAGCAGAGTAGAGCAACGCATCTTGCTGGGTGAGAGAGGGATTTCCTGTTGTGACAGGCAGGGAGCTGGATCACTACTTTAGTACTTCAAAAGAGAATGCAAGGTGGCACAGCCAAAATCAAGATTAAGCAAGCAAGCAGAATGAATGACTAGAGTGAGTGGGAACCGATTGTAGTGACGGTGCAGAGACAGCAACGAGAAACGTCCAGCGGCGAAGGGGGGAGCACATATATACGACGGAAGAGCACAGCGAAGAGGGCGGACGGTGGGGTCGGCCATCTCAACCGCCATCTCGTCATGGACCGTTCTTTGCTCCGAGTCCTCTCCTCGTTCTCCATCGAGAGTAGTCGAGCCGGGAAACCCACCCAAGCTGCAGATGATAGAGTACTCTCCCGTCCGACGAGAGGATAATTACTCTCATCAGCCCGCCTTGGCTCGAGTTGCAGGCCCAGGTCCAGATGCGGATCTGGTTCCAGTTCCAGTTCCAGTTGGAATTCCAGTCCCGGGGGCCAGAGTGCTGCTGGTGCAGCTCCACCCGGTGATACTTCACCGTCCAGGCTGGGCGGTACACATCTCATTTCCTGTGGCTGGCTGCTCGCTCTGGATAAGAAAGTCGTCGGTTTCGTGCGGAGCATCGACCTTTTCGCCCCATGCCATGTTTAAGCTTGTGTCTGCACGGCTCGCTTTGAGGACAAGCTCCCCTTCATCTAACCCCTCGCCCACGACGCCCCCCCCTCCCCGGGAGGGGGGATCTTCGCGTTGTCTGTCATATTTCCTGTTAATTGCGAGGACGGTCGGCCAGGGTTCTCCCTCGCGACCTTTGCCAGATTGGTTGAGTATTTCCATCAAAACAAAAAGGTTGCACGGCACGCGAGTGTTTCGAATACACGAGCCGAAGATGAACGCCGTCGCCGCTCGAGATTGCAGCACGCAACCGCCGTACGGTCTTCTCGAGTCCCCACCGGTGATGGAGCATGTCTTGCGTCCGGACCTCCCCAATTCCCTTCGCCACTCGTCGTCCCTCACCCCGACGCCGAAACCCCCCTCTCCCCCCCTTCTCCCGCTCTGTGTGTGTCTCGCGCTCGCTCGCTCTCCCCAGTCGTCTCGTAGATGGGAGGGGGAGGGGGGTTCGAGGGCAGGTCTGGATGCCTGGGTGTCTGGATGTCGGGACGATGCACGAATTCTCTCCTCGACGACTCCCCGACGCCCGCTGGTCGCATGAAGCCTCCAGCCCTGGGGCCAGGATCAGACCAAGCCGTGTTCCGACGATTCGGCAGCAGTCCTCATTTTTTCGGTTTCCGCGCGCTGCACTGGTGGACCGACCAGGTACGACGCGTGCGGCGATTCCTGGGGAGCGGGTGAGTTGTCTGGTTGGTCAACAGGCCTTGTCAGGTAGCTATTCGTAAGGTGCCCAGAGGGAGAGGAAATGGATGTGCCCACACTTGCAGCCCCTTCACAGAAGCGAGCACAGGACATGGGAGATCGCGTACCGGATAATTTTCTGGCCAGGCATCTCTCAACATCTTCCCCCGGGAGACCGATATCACAAAGTATATTTGATGATGGAGTTCGGATTAGTGGGTATGTGATCCACCGATCGCGGGAGAGAAAGG
>JAENRP010000296.1:0-30921 GCA_024741835.1 Diplocarpon mali
AACTTATATTATTTTATATTCTTTACTAATAGTAGTAAAGGCTACTACTTTTATTATTTAAGATATATATAAAGACCTAAGATAGATAGGTCTTATAATATATATTATATAATTAGCGCAGGCTAGTAAGAGGATAAAAGGGCCACCTTTTATATATAGAGACAGCGCGTATCGCTATAGTACTAAATATACCCTATACTTAGGACTTATCCCTAACATCTTATTTAAGAGAGCCCGCTTATGGTGCTTCCTCCTCTTGTTTTTAGGTCTTCCCTTAGGCCTATTCTTGTGTTGTCTCCTCCCCAAGTTTTATAATAGGCTTACTAAGAACCTAGACTGCTAGAAGTTTAAAAGCTTTATTTGTTTATTAAACCTCTAAAGCTTTTAAACAATTATTTAGCAACTCGCACTTGCTAGCAAGTAGTTACTTATTATTAAGAGACTTATAATTATAAGCTCTTACTCTCTTATAGTTATATTTATTTATTTTTCTCTTATAAAGCGCATTGCAAAAGCTTCTCCTTTTTTAAAATATAGGATAGGTAATATTCCTAAGCTGCTATTATAAGGCGCAATCCTCTCTTAAATTCTCTTAGCCAAGGCCAAGAGCTAGGACGCTATAGCTAAGAGCTCCGCACAGATCTCCTCTTAAGAGAGGCCTACTAGTACTCCCTCGGCCAAAGGCCTGCTGGCGAATATACTAGTAATAGCAAGGGCGAAGGCAGGAGGTGCGGCGGGGGCAATAGGGGCGAGGGCGGCAGGGGCAAGGATAGGCGCAGCGGCGACAGTGGCCGGGAAGACGAAGGGGGAGACTATAGCAGCGGCTGCAATAGCAGAGGCAAAGGGGACAGGAGCGGCGGCGGCGATAACAGAGGCGAATAGGTCCGAGCCGGAGGGGCCGGGAGCGAACGGGAACAGGACGCCGGAAGCGGGGGAGGCAGCAGAAAATGTGGGAAGCAGGGGAGGTGGTTGGTTCTGCAAAGCAAGGTTGTATTTCTCAAGAGTAGTTATACTATAAAAAGTAATTATATATATAGTGGGTTTATGCCTAAGGCATCTGCTGACTACTCTACGCTAATAGTCCATATCTTTTACTCCCTTTATTATCTGCGAAACCCTAGAGAGCAATAATAGAAGCCAATTAGTAAGTTATAGTTCTCCTCCTGATTTTTGATAGGTACTCTTGACCTACCCTTTGTCTTTATAAGAACTAGCTCTATAGCATATATTTTAATAAATAGGTATAGGCGCCTCTCTTCCTGTAATGATATGGCCTTCGCGTAGTCTAAAAGGCTTAAGGTCGTTCCTATGGAAGTTATACCTCTTAATAATAGTACCATTGATCTATTATAGTATGTAAGACTTCCCTATATCTCTTGAAAAGCTAATAATAATAAAAGGCCCTCTCTATAAAGCTCTTAGCTTCTTTCCTGATTCCTTATGATTATAGAGCATGATAAGGTCGCCTGGTAAGAACTGGTAGAATGATCTAACTCTTAGGTCGTATTATTGAGCTGTCTTATCTTTTGAAAAATCGGAGTCTTCTTAGGCTTATCTTTATAGCTATATTCTCCGGACTATGAAGTCAATAACGCAATTCCTATGCTCTTCCTTTATAGGGTATATAGAAGTGCCATTTGCTTTCAATAAAGCGATTATACTCTATCTTAGTGCAATTGGAAAGATAGCTTCGAAAGTGCCTATAGGTTTATAGCCAAATATGATCTCAAAGGGCGAGTAGTGCAGATAGGCGATATACCTTCTATTTGCATCGAAGATACTCTCCTTCAGATGATCTGGCTATATCTTAGGATTAATACACTTCTTTTTAAGAACTCGCTAGAGTATATCGTTGGCCTTCTTAATCATACTAGTAGCCATTTTCGCATAAGAGGGAGAGTTGGCCTATATAACGCCATATGATTTAGCGAACTTTTGAGTTATCTTAAAGAAATAAGATCCGAGGTCTATATATGCTCCAATTAGGATCCTATAGATTGAGAATATACTCTTTAAAAAGGATATAATAGTAGCAGAGTCTAGGGTTATAATAGCTTTAGCTTAAATGAATTGAGTAAAGTAATCTATAGCAACGAGAATGTATTAGAGTTTGGTAGTCTTAAACTTAAGGAATAGACCTATAAAATCGAGACCAATGAGCTCTATTAGTGTACTGATAATAACTTAAGCTAGAGTTTGTGATTTAATAGCTGTTCTAAATCGAATATATATAAGGTACTTAAGTATATAGTCTACTATATCTTCTGCTAATCTTGGCTAGTAGTAGTCTTATAGCCTCTTGCAAGTGATATTCTTTAAGAAGTGGCCTAAGTTATCATATGCTTCAAATAGCACTTGTAAGACGTCAGCTTATATAATATAAAGCTTCTTAATATTGTAGAATCGGTAGTATAAGTCGCTGTTTTGCCTAGTTAAGTATTTAGACACTTTTCGAAGGAAGGCAGCGTTATATACCTTAGTGATATAGGTATTTAGGAAGCAACCTATTATAAGATACCTAGCTATATCTTTGTACTATAGTAAAGATTTATATCAAGGGTATAGAGGTATTAGACTATTATACGACTTATTCTTAGCTGTAATAGCGCTTCTTAAGTTTGCCTTGAGTATTCGCTTATCTATAGAGAAGTCTATATAAGCTCCTAGGCTGAGATTAGCTAGAGATGATTCTAAATTAACTATTCTAAACAACTTTAATAACTTGTATTTGTAAAGAGGGTAGCCGATTGATTCGAGTAGCTGCTTATAGCCTTGCTTTCCATCCTTCTAAATCTATCTAGGCTCCCTATCTATATAATCCATTACTCCTAGCTTAGAAAGAGAGGGTACTCCTTAAGTATATATTATATTAGGGAAGATCGTCCTTAATAGAGCGTCCGCAATTATATTCCGAGGGCCAGGTATATACTTTATCTAGACGTTTAGATAACGAAGCTTAGCTGCCTATTTAAAGTAGATCCTATTAAGCGCAGATGACCTTAAGAAGAACGTTAGTAGCTTATGATTAGTAAAGATAGTAGATATATTAGTTCCTTAAAGCATATGCTTATATTATTATACAAACTCTGCAATTGCATACAACTCCCTCTTATAGACTCTGTAGTTTCTTTAGGTAGGGCTGAATATAAAGGCGTTATATAGCAGAGGAACCTTAACTCCTCCCTTTGGCTTTCCAGGAATCATTTGAATAATAATATACCTAGCGCTATATAGGCTGGCATTTGAGTATAATTGTATAAGCAAGTGAAAATCCTATCCTTAAAGCTTAATAGCTATCGCACACTTCTCCTTTATAATTTGGAACGTAGCTTATTCTCTATCACCTTAATTGAACTCTATATTTCCTATAAGTGATATAAGGGGTCTTTTAATCTTAGTAAAGTTTTTTACCTATCGCTTAGTAAGTCCTATTGCTCTTAGGAAAGCTTGTATTAATAAGTTATTAGTAGGAATAGGCTAGTTGCGTATCTTCTCATACCTCTTAAGTTTAGTGATTAGTTTCCCTCTAGCTTTATAAGAGATACTAAGTACTAGAGCCTTTATAACAAATAGCTCTATCTTCTTAAATAATAGTTTGAGCTTTGCCTATTCAATCTTAGGAAGTAGCTCTTCTAATAGAACTTAATAGCCCTAGGCAAACTCTTAAAATCCACTAAAGATATTATCTATATAGAAAGCAGCATTAGGAAGCTTTATAGGTGATTTTGCAATAAGAGTAGATTCTATTCTATTAAAATCATTAGTACGGAAAATATAGCCAAGGATAATATATATCAGCTTAGTAAAGGAGAATATTAATATAATAGATCCCTGGGGTAGGCGTATAGGTTGCAATTGTCCAATTCCTGCAATTAAGAAGGCAAAGATATATCGATTGTTAGAATGTATAGAAATGGCCTAATATCTATATTTTAGATCGAGCTTATAGAAGAACTTATAGGAAGGATGACCTATATAGTTATAAACTGATGATATAAGCTCGATAAAGCACCTTAGTATCTCTTCTTTTACGTTTTAGTAATTGAATATAAGCCTAGGCTTATCCTATTCACCTAAAGGGTCAGATTTATCAACTAAGTTAGCTTGCGCGTTCCAATCTGATAGCTATTTATTTAATTCTATAGTCCGTTTGAATATATTAGACTTAATGCTATTATTGATAATACACCTTAGCCAGAACTCCTTATTAGGAGGCTATCTTCTCTACTTCGGTCTATTCTAAAGGGTAATGTCTTACTTAAGTTGTACTTTATACTAGTATAAATTAGTAGGTAGGAGATTCGAGAGACTTATAGAGTTAAGATCTTAGTAGGTGAATAGAAGTCTAGTGATAAGGTCTTATTATTCCGAATTAAGCTATATACTAAGGGTAATTCCTAACCAGCTAAACCACTTATCGATTTCATCTTATAGAGCGTTAGTGAGTTGCCTTCTATATAGTCTCCTTATGGCTGGTATGCCGAAGGACTGTTTATAAGGTAGTCCTTAAGAAATCTAGGGGTTGGTATATCTTAAGGAGTAGCTTGCCTCTCCTTTATTTATAGGTAAGGCGTTAGCTATTATAGAAGTGAGTTCTAAAGTTAGGACATCTTAGGAAGTGCTTCGCAAGTATTTTAAGTCGTCCTTATTAATAGTAAAGGTATCTTCTATAAATTCTCCTATTAGAGACTATCTAAGGTTATAGTCTTCAATAGAAGGCTAGTAGAGATCTGGTTTATATAAAGCTTGCAGAGTAGAAATACCTAGTCCTATAAGAAGAGACTCGGCGTTATACTTCTGGCTTAAAGGTATAGGCTCTTCCTTGATTCTCAAAGCTGATTTTTCAACCTTAATTGTATTTAGATAGGTAGGGTAGGTAGGGTAGGTAGAGTAGTCGAATATACTAGGGGCAAAGTTATATAGTACGTCCTTAATTATCAATAGTAGATTTTCTAAAGAGAGAGGTTTATCATTTCTATCATCTGTATCTTCGCAAAAGGCGTAACCGCTTATAAACCTTTTAATGACTTATTTAAGTCGAGTCAGGAGATCTAGTTTTTTAAACCAGGAATGAATAATATATACTTTAGGGCCTCTTTATTAGAGTCGGAGCTTGAGTCGATATTATCGTCAGAATCATTATCTGACTCATCCTTAAGGGAGGTCAGCGAGGGTTATATCTCCTTCTAAGCATCTTTCGGATATAATACTAGAGAGTAGTATTAACTATTAACGAACTCTGGTCCCTTGATCTATATAGTATTCTCTCCCCTTAAAGTGTCTCTAATCTTAATAATAGAATCCCGAATATAGATATAGGCGTCTACTATATATAACTATATTATACTTAAAAGAAGATGGAAGTCCTTATTGCTATATATATTCCATAGGCGAATAAAAGCCTTTATAGGTCGCTATATTCCTATAATACTAATACTAAAGTTAGTATAGTGAGTAAGCTTAGTAGAGTTGCTATCAGCAACATTTATAGTAAGGCCTCTTAGGCCTTTATTCGAGAGGAGGTGCATTAGTAGGCCTAGGTACCTTACTAGTCCAATCGATATAATTACTATATTAGAGCTAGGGTCTGCTTATAATATCCTAGCTAAAAGGGCAACCTACACAGTCTATTCTCCCTTCTTTATCGATACTATTACTAGGACTTAGAAAGCTTTTCCTACTATCTTAACCAATAGGGCAACTATCTTTAGGCTTACTAAGGCAGTCGGAGATATAGCAAGCTTAGTACGATATAATTATTCCTATGCCATCCTCTTAGCTATCTTTTAAGCGGCCTTCTCTACTAGTATCTTCTTTATCTTCTTAAGGGTAAGACAAGTCGATAGTTCCTTAAATGCTAAGGTCACTTCTAGTAATAGTTGAAATAGCTAAAGTAAGGAGACTTTAGTCTTGAACTTCTTAGCTAGCTTTATAAAGTTAATAGGACTATCTCTAAGCCTGCTAATGATCTCGCGCGATTGCTTAGCCTTCCTTAGCTTCTTAGGCTTAATGAACTTAATAGTAGGTTCTTCTCCCTTATTCAGAATATCTTCCCTTTTAATACGCCTCTTCTTAAACGGGCCATTTTCAAATAAGAATAAATCTATAGTAAGCATAGGGAATTTTAAGAAGTCAATTGAAGTATTAAGGGTTAAAGGCAGATTTTTATATATTTTTAATACTAATTTATGCCCAATCTTATAGAGTATGCTAGTATAGTATCTGCCTTAGGTATTGTATCCTACAAAGGGATTTGATGCTTATAATAAGAAGCTGGCACTTTTGAACTAGTCGAATAGGATCTCAATTGCGGCATTTAAAGATAAAGGAGTTGATCTTCCACCCAATTGTATAGTAAAAGGGGTATATGACAGTGATTATATTCTACTTGTTAATAGAGCAAAGTCTTATGATAGTGTATAAGAGTATTGCTATTCACCTAAGCATTGAAGGTAATTATCTAGAGTTACTGATGCTATATATGTGTCGTGCTGTATTTAGAGGTGGATTCTCAGTGGTGGCAGAAGCTTGTAAAATTCTACTTTAACTATATATCTGAGCTCCCTTTATAGAAGTGCTCCGTGGCCACTTTAGAGGTATATTACATAAGCCAGTCCTCAGATGCCTTAGTGCCTAAGGCTCCTTATAGCGCAACACACCCCTTAGGTAAAAAGCAGCTCTTAGCTAAGCTTAGCTATAACTAGCGCTAGATCTAGTATATAAGACTCCTTTATTATACTTCCTAGCTTTTAGAATAAAGAAAATTACTTGATAAAGCTATAATAAATAAAAGAGGAAGCGCGGTTTTAAGTGCTTCCTTTATAGAATAGAAGCTAAATCAGGTGATAAAGGAAAGTCAATAAAGGCAGCGCGCCTATAAAAGTACGCGTTTTTCCTTATAAAGCTTTCCTTCCTTATACTTCTTTAAATAATCACTTTAAAATAGAGAATAGCAATAACAACTCTAAGGAGCGCCCTACTAGGGCTACTACTATACGCTTCCTAATTATGCTCCCTTACTCCTGCTAAAGACTTATAGCAAAGTCGTTATACTCGAATATAGCTTAAAGCTTCTTAGCGCAGCAGATAGCAAAAGGATAATAATGCGCTTAAGAGGTTTAATATAGTAATACCCTTAAGAGGGAGCGCGCCTCCTCCCCTCTCTACTACCCCTTAGGCTATAGTTCTTAAAATACCGGCGGTCCCCTTTGCAGTTCCCTCCTCTTACTATAAGCCGGAGCAGGGGCTAATAAGGAATATACTATATAAGGGGTGCGTTTAGAGCTTCTTAGCTAGGAAGTCGGCTAGCGTATACTTTAATAGTATAGTAGGAGTATGCTGCTTTTATTATACAAAAGGAGGCCACGTATGCTAAGAGCTTTCTATTAGCGCCTTAGAGGCGTAGGAAGATTATATATTCTTATTAAAAGAGAATAATAGTAATGCCGTAGTATATTCTCAAGCTCCCTTTAAGTGGTTTGCTACTAATAAGCAGTTTAAGGCCTTACTACTACTAAGAGGAAGGTGAGAGAGGAGCTTTAGAAAGCGCATTGGAAAGAGATAAAGGAGGTAGTATCGTTAGAGGGTACGTTATTATAAGCTTTCTTATACTATAGCTAATAGCTTCTTAGAACTAGTGGCTTAAGAGCTCCTACTGCTGATTATAGCACCTCTTAGCCTTGCCGCCTGCCTCGCAGAGGCTTTTGAGGCTCCTGCCCTTGCGGCAGCTTAGGGCGTACCTATGGTTATTCCTGGCGTTACTCCTTAGGCGGCTCCTAGGGCTATACTACTAGAGGAGTCGGTTGCTTCTCGGCAGGGACGCGCCCTTATATTATTCGCAAAGCTATTAGAGGTTCTAATTATCTAAGGGAGTTGGTTTTAAGCCTCCTTATATATTAGTATAAGGAAAATTGAACCCTATCTTACGCTTCCTTCTTATTTGCTATTATAAAGAAGATATAAAAAGGATTATAAAGCATTTAAAATGCTAGCTTCTCGACTAGACCTCTTATATTTTAAAGGTTCAAAAGCTTAATAAAGCTTTCGAACTTTTGTTAAGGAAGGTTTTTAATAAGGCTATTAGCGTGCATATCCTTAGTAAAGAGATAGGCTACTTGAAAGCTCCCTTTTTAGTACTCTTATTATAGCTATATATTATATATATTAATATATTAAAGCTTTATAGAAATCCTTTAAAAGTCTCTTATAATAAGCCGTATTATCTATTGATTATCGCAAAATATAGACTATAGAGCTTCTACCTTAAGCTCTATTTCCTTAAAGAACCTCTTTAAAGCTATTATCTCCTTTGCTATATGCGCTACTCCTAGGAGCTCAGCCTCTATAGTAGAAGTAGTAACTATCGATTGCTTTAAGGCTTTCTAAATAATTGCTCCTTTAAATAGGAATATAATAAAACCGTAAAAGGAGCGCCTTATCTCTGGATCATCTATAAAGGAAGCATCTGATAATACTATTAGATTATTTAATCTACTAAATCGACTATAAGTGATTCCTAGGAAGCGTATTATAAAACTGAGGGGGGACAACACAAGAATAGGCCTAAGGGAAGACCTAAAATAAGAGGAGGAAGCACCACAAGCGGGCTCTCCTAGATAAGATATTAGGAACAAGTCCTAAGTATGAGGTATATTTAGTACTTATAGCGATGCGCGCTGTCTCTATATACAGAAGATGGCCCTTTTATCCTCCCGCCGTCCTGCGCCAATTATATAATATATATTATAAGACCTATTTATCTTAAGTCTTTATATATATCCTAAATAACAAAAGTAGTAGCCCTTACTACTATTAGTAAAGAATATAAAACAATATAAGTTAAGGCAATAGTATATCAATTACTAGCAAACCCTAAGTGTGAGAAAACTGATATATCAAAAGGCCTAAACTAGGGCTATATTATTATTAAAGGTAAAAAGAAAAAAAGAAGAGGTTTTTTTTTTTTTTTTTTTTTATACGCTTTTCACCTATAGGCCAGGCCTAGGAGTTAGAAAACGAAACTAGCAAAATAGACAAATAAGCTATAGAGTCGTAAAAACAATCAAAAATAGTACTAACCTAGATATCAATTTTCCTTAGTCCTCTTTAGGGGATAGGGAGAACTATTACTAGACAATACTCTCTTTGCCAAACGACCACTTCTTCTTATAGCATCGCTATTAGTATCCGATGAGGTAGGTCTTAGTATAGCAGGAGCTTCTATACTCCTTGCGGATGCTAGTATAGTATAACAGCTTCTGCCGATAAGGAAAGAGACTTATATAGTAGCATTATTATTATTATTATCGTTATCATCCTTAGGGGAATTGTTAGTAATAGAGGAAAGGGAGGCAGGAGATTCTACAAATACCACTTCCTTAACCTTGCCCTTTAATAGATTAAGTTGCAAGCCGGACCTAGGAGTTATATTAGGTATCTTTACATAAGGCTTCTTAGTGCTATACTTCTTAAGGAGTATTATCTTATTAATTATATTATTAGCTTCGATATTATCATCTATATCTTTAGTCTTTATCCAAGACTTATCGCTATACAACTATAGCTCCAGTTATTAAACCAGCTTTTAAGTATTAGTAAAATCTTTAAAAAGTTCTTATTTATACTTCTTTAGATATACTATTACCTAAGACACGTCTTTTGCGAACAAATCCTTTATAATCATTACTACTAATAGATCACTCTATAATCGTCTTCTTATAAAAGCATCTAATAGTAGACTACCTTTTATTATACTAAGCGTTATACGAAACTTAGCTAAGGATTCTTTAATAATACTCTATCTTACTATACTTAGTTTCTTTATATAGATAGAATCAATAATAAATTCTTTTAAGTCAGCGCTATTCTCAAGTGATTTATTACTAACAACTTCTATATAGTTATTGCTAATAGTAAGAAAACCACCTTTTCCAAGTTCTCTATCAGAATCTAGGTTAACAAAGGTGCCTTATCTTATAAATACTAAGAATAGAGTAGTCTTATTGGAAATATACTCCTTTAAAATTATTCTATCCTTAATATTTAATTCTTTCTATTAAGCTGCGCTTTATACCAGATTTAATAAGATCTACTAAGAGTTCTTAAGGCAATAAGGTATAAGTATAGATGACTTATAAGACTTTTCTTATATAGTAAATTCTTTAATCGATTGTTTAGCTGCTAGAATCATATAGTAGTCAATAGTTCTATTATTAAGTAGATTAACCCGCGAGCTAGGCCTAGGAGTTAATCTTATAAATCTTATATTAGCGTCAATCTTAGTAGAAATAATTCGCAAATAGTAGTTAATACTTACAAACTGTGCAAGCTTAGGATACGCTACTAGCTTATATAAAGAATTATAATAAGTCAATAAAGCATTAAGATATAGACTATAGTATATCCTTAAGGTCTACTATATCAAGCTATAAGTTATATTATAGAGGAAGGCGGAAGGGGGGCTTAGCTTCTTATCTAAGGTCCAGAAATGGTATTAGTACATTTCTAGCTCCTCTTATGCTAATGTTAAAAATGAATTCTTTCTATGATTACTATAACTATATATGCGTATAGCACTTAAGAAAGCGCAGCTAAACAATTTAGGCATATTTAAAAAACCTTTGCTGCAAAGTAATATTAGGTTATTATTAGTTAGTATAGCACTATATTAGGCAGGAGTCTAGGCGATATTATAGAATAATTTTAAAGCTTTAAGCTTTACTTTAAACTTAGCGAAACCTAATAATATATCTTTCTTAACCTAGCTTGCTATTCTATTACTAGTAGCCATAATTGCATAATTCCCTAAGTATAGTAAAAACAACTTTAGGTTAGGTATAGTATAAAATTTATATATATTAAAGGAAACTTGCTCATTAGTCAAAGATACTATTATTAGCTTATAATATTATATATATTATTATTTATATAAAGTATAAAATTTTTCGAAACTAAAGTCCTTAAATATCCCTATTACAAATTTGCTTAATTATATCTTTATCTTTAGTATTATTGCAATCTTGAATCTATCACTATATTAAAGTATTATCTTAATATTAAAGGGAACTTCATAGCACTCTATAAATATAATTATTATACTACTTTCTAGCTTTTCTTTAAGGATATAGTAGTCGCCCTTTAATTTCTTATACTTAATAAAGAAATGCATAATATTATCTATAGAAAATTCGTCTTATTATAGCTTTATAATTTATTTAATAGCTCTTGCTATCGCTTCTTATACTAGCAAAACTTCTCCTTAACCTTCCTTTTTCAAACGCTTTATTATTAACTTATAGAATTTCAAAACAAATTTTTACAGGTCTTTGGAAAAGGTTTGTATAATATCGGCTGTATCCTTCTTAGTATTATTAAAAATTTCCATTATATTAGTGATAGGGTTATTCTCTTTATCTGTTAGATCATCTTTAGAGTTTATATTATTATATATTCTAACCTATAGGCTAGGCTTACGAGTTAACTTCTTTGCTATTAGTATTTTAAATATTTGGGATATCTTTAAGGATAGTAAATCAAACTCGTCTAAGTCTGATAATTAATAATTGCAATAGTTAGCTATTTGAGTTCTAGGTATTATAAGCACCTCCGGCTTAAGGACATCCTCCTTATATAGTACTTCCACCTGTAGGCCAGGCCTACAAGTCAAATTTTGCTTATCAGTTGAATCTTCCAAGGGTAGTAGCATTTTCTAAGCGGTAGGTATAATAAACTCCTATCTTTCTATCTTATTATCGAAGTAGTATATAGTATACTCGGCCAGATAGATCATCTTTTCCTTTATAATAAGTAAACTATATTATGACTATTGCAAACCGAGGGTATCTAGAACTATTTGATCTAGCAATGCAATATTATCGTACTAAGAGGGGCTGTCCTTTATAGTCTAAATAGCGGAGTGGATAATAGTATTTAAGAAACCTATAAATTTTCTACCTTGCGTACTATTTCCCTATAGCTTTTTTATACCCTCTTAGATAGTAAAATGATTCAATACCTATATGGCCTTTGCTACTAGTTAGTATATCTTAAAAATTTTGCTAAGCCCCTATAGGGCGTTATTAGTAGTAATATTAGTTATAAAGTATATTTGAAAAAGTGTACTATAGGTGCTACTTATAAACTGTAACAACCTTTTTATATACTTATTTTTCTTATCTCGATTCTTTTAAAATAGATCGATTAAATTAGTATACCTTTAATATTCCTATAGAAATTTTTCATAATCGATTCCCTTTGTCTTAAGCTTATTCTTAAGAAAATCATTAAAGCTTAAAAATCCTTCTTTAATTGTAAAGATTCTATAGTTTAATACTTTAATAGATAAGTTTAGGAATACCTATTATTCTATTTTACCTAACGTTCTATAAGTGCTTACTATATCTTCTAATGATCTTAGTAACTTGCCCTCTTATAAAAAGCCACCCTTTAATATTAGCTTATTGCTAGTGGTATTCATTGACTTACTGCCTAAGGCAATAACTGATATATTCTTCTTAGGTATAGCTTTCTTATTTGAGCTTAATAGTACTATAATGAATTAGTCGGCAGAAGGGTAGCTTTAAATAAAGAGATAATTATTTAGGAAAGATTAACAATATAAAAGGCCTATACTAGAAAAGATTAATAACAGAAAGACAATAGTAGTAGTACTAGTATTATAAGTCTGGTAGGGTTATAGAAAAAGTAAAAAAAAGTAAAATCGTTATACAAGGAGAGGCTTATTTATAGAGTTTAGAATCGCACTAGTGCATAAAGGAAAAGTGGGTATAATGAGCTTAGAAGTAGGAACAAAAGTAGGGTATGACGCATATAAGGACCTATAATTAGTAAATAATAATTCTTTAAAGGTAAGGATGATATTTCAAAGGTAAGCGTTAGAAAGTTATATATAAAGGAAATAATCAAAGGGTAGATTATATAAAGAACAAAGTAGAGTAAAGAATATATATAGAATAGAATAATAAATAAAGAATAAAGAGGTATAGGTATATAAAAAGTAGATAATCCTAAAAAAATTCAATATTTAATTCGCAATTTCTTCAAATGGTTTTTAAAAGGAGGGGGTAGACTATAATTCTCTAGATTAAGTCGACTTAATTATTAGTTCTATTATTACTTCAGAATCTTCTTCTCTTATATTAGTTCTTATTTCTTAGCAATCTCTTAACTTTAAGGACCTCTTTTAAAGGATCTTCTATTAGTACTCTTAGATTTAGTAACTGAGGTTCATCTGAACCTTCTTATAAGCTTAAGCCGACTGAGTTTAACCTTACTCGCAGGCCGGGCTCGCGAGTCAGTCTTGGCGTTTTTAAGCTTAAGGGTAAAAACAGGAGATTAGTTCCCAAATCAGGGTCTAATACTATACTAGCGTCTTAGTTCGTCTCTTTTCCGAATTTTCTTATAATAATACCTTTATCAATTAATGCATTAGGCTCTTAGATAATATTTACTTTATCGCATTATCCCTAAGACTTAAGTCTATAAAGAAGCGACTTAGTATTTATAACGTCTATCCAGGCCTTAATAAGGGCGTTAAAGAGCTTCTGATTATATTTTATAAAGTGGATTTTCAATTCGTCTTTATTAAAAAGAAATAACTCTTATACTTCGATTATAACCGATAGATCTATCTAAGAGCATTAACTAATAATAGCTTTAAAGAGGTTGCCGCAGTTCTTAAGATAAAAAGCTGCCTTAAAAGGTGCAGTAGTCCTACTTATATTAATCTATCGAAGTACTAGAGGTTGCTTTAAAGCAGAGACTAAAAAGATAAGATTAAAGATTCAAGTCTTATTTTCCAAGGTATTCTTATTGCAAATGGCCATATAGTTATTATAAAAGGCTATAAAATCACTAGTCTTATAAGGATTGTTTAAAAGCATTTTAAAAAGGTATCCCTATTTTATTATTACTATAATTAGATTGCTATTATTAGTAATAGGTCGCAAGATCTCCTTTCGCTTTAATTTTGCGATTATTTAAGCTAATTGAGATTTTAAACCAAGTGCTTAAGAAGTCTATCAACTTATCTTCTTTATAAATAGAGTGAGTTTTATATTCGATTGAGAGCCAACCTACCTATTAAGGCTTTTAAAAGCTGGCCCTTATCTAATTAGTAGGATCTGATAATCTAAGACTTGCTTTCTAATAAAATTAACTCGCAGGCTAGGACTATAAGTGAAAATCGGAATTTCTTTATTAGTAGTACTTATATCTCTTTTTATTAAAACGATTTAATTATAAAGACTAAGGCCAATCAATTAAGGAGGTTCAAGGTAGGCTATAAGTTGATAGGTTCCTCTACTTCTTACTATTATAACTAAGAGGTAGAGTCTATAGTATATTCGAAGGACTTATTAAATAAGATTGAATATCATATTATAAAGAAAATAAGAAGGTATAAAAGTTGCGCTATCTATAGGGCAGAAGTAATAAAGATATATCTCTGCTTCTTATCTTATAATAAAGAGGAATATACTTATAAAAGTACTATTATTAATAGTAAAATTGTCGGTTAGGAAGCGGCATCCGAAGGGTTTAGGCATTACAATTGACCCTTCTTCCTCTATTTCCTCCTACTATTTATTATTTAATAATATCAATAAGAAGGAATTGTTCTATTCAATCGGCTTTAACGCCTTTAAAGCTTTAGGATCAGCCCTGAATTTTACAGCACCTAAAGATGCCTCTATTATTAATAAGTTGGATTTGCATATCCTTAAAGAGATAAAGAATTAATTATTAAAGTAGATTAGAAAAAGATCGACATCTTCTATTATATAAAGAAGTTCGAAGTATTTAATAGTTTTATTAATATCAAATCCTTTATAATTAAGACTATAGTAAACCGAAAGAGAGCGAATATAAAGGTCGCAAAGTCTTCTTCCTTCGATTCCTACGCTAAGAAGATACTATCGAAAGCGAGTTTTTATTATAAAGGATACTTAAATATTATATTATTCTTTAAGTTTAAGGTTAAGAATAACCGATTAAGGCATATTGCTATAATTACAAATGTCTTAATCAATAGATTCTTCTTTGCGTTCTCTTTCTTATAAGATAAAATAGTCCCGCTTAGCATTTAAGAGATTAGGTTCTTGACTTTTATAATTATTAAAGAATTAAATAATATCTATAGAAGCGAACTTATTTAAGATAAGCTATTAAATCTATCTAATAGCTCTTTTAATTATCTTTAAAGTAGTAAGAATAAGGTCTTCTCTTATATTATTATTTCTAAATCAATTATATATAGATATAAAGAAGTTAAGAATTAGCTCCTTTAAGTTATTAGAAAAGGAGTTTAAATAGGCATATAATCCTTTGGTTTTAAATTGCAAATTAGCTAAGGTAGCTATCGAATGATCTATCCTTCTTAAAGGTCGAGCTAAAATTGGTCGTTTAACTAAAGGAGAGTCCTTTAAAGATTTTAAAAATTCTAAAGAGGCTGCGCTAAGCGTTTGAGCAGTCTATTTGGCAGCGGTTTCTAAAATCATTTTAATAAAAGGTAAGTTAGGTTTAATTTTAAAATTCTTATTTCTAACTCTTAATTTAAGACTGCAAGTTAAATTATATAGTTTAGTACTTATTATATCTTTAGACTAAGAGGCGAATTTTAAGGCAAGCTTAATTATAAATAATCAATTCTCTTCTTTATTATTAAAGAAATCTCATTTAAACTCTAGTATAAAAGTCCAGTTTTCTTTTAAAATAAGTAAACTATAAGCAGAAGCGCAGAGCCTTAGTATATTAATAATAGTACTATTAAGTAGGGTAATATCTATAGCTTAATTTGATCTTTTTATAACTCTATTAGCTGCTATAAGTACTATATTAGATAGGCCTATAAATCTGCGACCGCGAATTCGATTGCCTCAGAATTTTACTACTCCTTCTTAAATAATAAAGAAATTGAGAATTTAAATAGCTCTAGCTATAGGAGTATTTTCCTTAAGAATTTTTAATAATACTCGCCTTTTATTATTAGAATTAATATTTATTAAGAAATGTAAATGAAATAGGAGTCTTCTCTTATTAGTGGCTAAATTATCCAGTTATCGAATAGATTCTTCCCTTTTATCTTAATCCGTTTTAAAAGTATTAGCCAAGGTTATATATTAATCTACATTAGCTAAGAATTCCTCTTTAGAGATTCCCTTTAATCTCAATTCTTCGGTTAAGAAGTCGTTAAATTAAAGAATTCCAAAGGCTACTTAAGTTAAAAGGTTACTAATAGCATTCGCATAAGCTAAAAAGAGTTTTTATTACTTTATATCTCCTAAGGCTGCGTAGGTCGATTTGAAGCTCTTTAATAATATAATAGCTTTACTATCCTAAGAGAAGTTTATAACTAGTGCTTATTTATCCCTTATTGCAGTAGATAAAACTATTTATAAGTTCTTTAAAGGCATATTACTTATAAAAGATAAGGAGTATAAATAAGAGAGTTTAATAGGGTATAAGAATTAAAAGGGCATATAAGCTGCAATAGGTTTACTATATATATATTAAGGAAATTGGACTTTTTGTTTATTATTTAAGGAAAGTAATAGGAATATTATAATTAAAGGCTAATATTAAGAATATAAAATAAGTTAAAGCAAGTAAGAATTTAAAGTAATCTTAAAAGATCTATATTTTAAATAATAAAAGAGGCGACCTTACCGAAAATGTAAAAATTATTGAGCTTAAGTGAGTCGGCGCAGTAGGTAATAGAAACTTCTAAAGGTCGATGGTCGATATATTAGTAAGAGTTAGGGAAGGAAGGTTACCCCTTTCTTTCCTATAGCTATATACGTATCAATATCCTACTAACTAAGTAATAGGGTCATATGATAATACATCGGAGTGATAGCTATATCACCTATCTTAATACCCTTACTCAGACCTTACTCCGATTGACCTGCAGTTAGGAAAACAACAACTATCCTTTTGCGCTAATCTAACTCTTAGGTATCTCTTTAAATTAAAAACAATCAATTAATAGTAACCTCTATTAAAATCACTAATCCCACTTGCAGGGTAGGACTAGGAGTTAAATTTCCTAAAAGATATTCCTTCATAAGACCATATGACTTGACTCGCGGTCTAGGCTTAGGAGTCGATTTAAAAACTTTCCTCTATAAGACCATATGACCTAACTCGCGGGGCGGGCCTAGGAGTTGTCCTTAAGCCTACTAAGCCCCTACTGTCTTCTATAACCCTAGTATATCTTTAAACGCTTCGAACTTTGCAACTATCTCTAGTGGCTTTGTAAATCCATCTGCCACTATTTAATCAGTTGAGATATAGGTAATTAACAACTTATTCTTCGCAATAAGGTCGCAGATAAAGTAGTAGGTAATATTAATATATTTCGATCGCTTATATAAGTGTGGATTCTTTATAAGTGCAATCGCCCCTATATTATCTGCTTAAAGATTAATATAGTTCCTATCTTATTTAATATACTTAGCGAAACCTATATCTTTTAGAACTTAGGTAATTTATAATCCTTGCTTATAATTTGATAACATTAATATATATTCGGCCTTAGTGCTTATAGTAGCTATTGATTTCTACTTTCTACTTCCCTATAATATAGGTCTGCTATATAGCACTGCTACGCTTCTAGATATACTTTTCCGACCTTTTATATTTGCCTAGTCGGAATCGGTATATACCTTAAGCTTTGCGCTTATATATTTCGTTAGTCTATATCTTACCTTTTATATGATTATCGATCGAAGGTACCTTTTAAGTCGCTTGATTGCATTCTTATATCAAATCGTTAGATCCTTTAAGTTCTGACTAAGTTGCTTAATAATAAAGGCGATATCTGGTCTTATATATACTATAGCATATATAATCGCTCTAATATCCTATTAGTACTTCTTCAAATCTCCTTTCTACTTATTTTTATTAGCAGGCTCTAACTTATTATACTTTCCTTTGATTAGAGTACGCTTTAGCTTAAAATTAAGAGTATAAGTGGAGAGTCCTATTCGGTCTAGGATCTTCTTAATATACTGCTCTTAATCTAACTAAAGTTCTTAAGTGGAGCGGTTTCTTATAATGCAGATGCTAAGGATCTTATAAATTCCCCTTAGATCCTTAGTATTAAAATGTTTCCAAATCATTATAAAGAACCAATCTAATTAAGTAGTTGTTTTTGCAGCTATAGCAATATTATCGATATATAGTAGCAACTTGATTCTACGCTTAGCATAGGTAAATAGATAAGGGTCAGCTAGGCTCTAAACGAATCCTATTTCCACTAGAGTAGAGCTGCATAAGAGGTTCTAATTATAGGCTGATTATTTAAGCCTGTAGATACTGCGGAATATATAAAGAGAGTGGCTAGCGCGTATAGGAATACTATCAGATCAAGAGAGAAAAATCCGTTCCTTTATAATCGCTTTGGTAAATGCATTTTTAATATTATACTATCTGCATTTAAGGTCCTTAGCGGCTACTATTGCTATAAATATGCGAAGGGTATCTATGCGAACTATTGGCGCGAATATGTCGAAGTAGTCTTTTCTATACTATTAAGAGAAGCCCTTAGCTATAAGCCTTGCCTTATAATGCTTTAGGGTTCCATCTGCATATGTCTTAATTGTAAAGACCTACTTTATTAATACCAGGTTTACGTCCTTTAGCATTAGTTCCTTTATCTATATACTATTTGTAGTAAGAGAGCTTATCTCCTCTTAGATTACCTCACTCTATGCTGCTCCATTCTCTAGATTATTAACAGCTTTATTATACGTCTTTAGAAGAGAGATTTTCATTATCCTCCTAGCGGCTAGGAACGCATTATCTTTATTAAAGCTCTATTGAAGTTCGAGCTTATAGATCCTATGCGCTATTATGGCCTAGATACGCTTAGACTCGCATTCGTCTAAGGTATCTTCTGGTTCTAGGTCTCTATTCCTCTTTAAGGACGTAGGTTCGGCTATAGGTTCTATAGGCTTATTATTTAGGGAATCGCTTTCTAATAGTAGAGGCTTATTGTTACTTGTACCTATTTTGGGAATATCCTTTACTATAGGTGCTTTAACTAAAGGGATAACGATATTAAAGTTGTTCTATACTTTAGGTAGTTCGCAGATAATAGGAATGGTCTATTCGGCCTTTGAGCGACTAGTAGGTCGTCGATCAGCGGGTGCGCTTAATATACCTAAGCTTAAAGAGAGGGGTTATTAGTTCAGCTTAATAGTATTACCGTCGAGTGGTATACCTTGCGAATCTTTAAGTGTGCAGAGCTTTAAGGATAGCTCCCCCCTATTTCAAGATTCATTAAACTCAACTACTAAGGATATGATTACTCGCCCTAGGTCTAGCGCGTATACTATCTATTGCTTTATTATCTATTTAATATACCTAATAAATACACACTCTTTACCTTAGTCTATTAGCTTCTTGCTCTTTATACCTGCGGGCTAGGACTTTAGGCTAATATAAGAGTAGTAGACGCTTCTAAAGACGCGGATATAGTCTAGGCTTAGTTTCTATCCGAAATATGCTTTATATAGCGATATTCAGGTGCTATTGACTATTAGCCCACTACCTATTCTATTTTGCAAGTATGCGTCTGCCTTAACCGCAAGGTCCTAGAATTCCAATAGTAAGTCAGCATCTTGCAATAGAGCGCAATAGTCAGTCTCTACTTGCTAAATGCTTCGCTTAGTAATGCTATTCTAGTAGGAACCTTTATATATTATAGTTAGTTTATAATAAACTCCTTATTTTACCTATTTATTAAGCTTTGCCCTAATCTCTAATGTGTTATCAGACCTAATAGCTATTAGCTTTAACTAGGTCTAGCGTTCCTCTATCACTTTCTAAGTTTCCAGCTTTTCTATAAGCTTAGATTTAGTCCTAGCGTAAATGGTCTATATCTGCCGAGTGGAGTTATCTACTATTTGAGAAAACCAATTATTTCCTTTGATCGAGGTTGTAAATAGTCCGGTAGTATTAATAGATATTAGCGCTAGTATCGAATCTTTTTATAGATTAAGCTTAATTTGCGTCCGATTTCGAAGTTTTATCAGCTTGCAAATTCGGTATACTAAGCGATCCTTTAGTACTTAGATCTTCCGTTTTAGGGTCGAGACCTTATATAAGCCCTTTAATTTCTCTAGTCTTAGATGCGCGAATCTTTTATATATTAGCTAATACCTTAATAGGCTTTCGGCTTCTAATAGCTTTAGTAGCCTATTGTCAGTCGATACTTTGTTATTAGCGGCTAGAAAGGACTAGTAATAGCAGTTTAAGGTTTTGCCGTTTTCTAGTTAAGAGCCCGGCTTAGGAGTCGTTTTTAATAAAACCGCAAGATCTACTTGCGGTCCTAGCTTAGGAGTCGATTTTCCAGAATTTGCAAAATCCACTTACAGTCCTGGCCCAGGAGTCATTTCTACCAAATTCACTTATGATCCTAGCTTAGGAGTCATCTTTGAAGACACTTTATAATCTACCTATAGTCCTGGCTTAGGAGTTATTTTTACAAATTTTACTTACAATCCTAGCTTAAGAGTCTATCTATTCTCTCTATCCTCGCTTAATTGTATTAGGGTAGAGAGTGCACTTTTCTTAAAGGAACCCACTTATAGGTCCGACCCAGGAGTCAATTTCTATAATATCACCTTTAAGATAATATAAAGTCTATCTTTGATTTTAGCTTTAAAGATCACTTTATAATTATTATTTATAAACTATATAAATTGATTATTAAAAACTCCTATATAATTCAACTTCGCATAGATCTTATAGCTAGATAAGAGGTTAATGCTTAAGCTAAGTATAAGGAGAACATTTTATAAAAGGAAAGAAACGCTAGCGATATTCATCTTTACTATACCTATCGAGTCTATATATAACCTTCTATTACTAACCTTAATAGAGCGCCTTTTTATTTTAATAAGCGGGCCTTTAAATAGGTAGGGTTTATCAGTCATATATGCTATACAACTAGTATTACTATACCAGTCGGATTTAAGGATCTTATAAAGATCGGCTTTTAAAATATAGGCATCTTTATTATAATTATTATTTAAATTATTAGAAGTGGATTCAAGTTCAAATAACCTACTATTATTATTAGAGGTATCTGCTAAAGTTCTAGCTAAATAGCCTTTTCCTTTACCTTTCTTTAATAGTTGCGGCCTTCGGTAGGATAAGGGCAGTTTACTTCTTAACTTCTGCTTCGATTGCTTCTTAATATTAAAGCTAGCGACTATATCGATCAGTTGCCTTCTAACTTTATAATTAGTAATATTATAAGCACTATTATAGAAGTAGCATCCCTAATGAGCTCAAAGGCTCGTCCTACGCTCCTTCCTCTTCTTAGGCTTATCTTTGCCCTATAACGCAGCATTTGCTAATTCAGAGTGTCCTTCGAGGTCTTGCTTAATAGTTCAAAGGAGGTCGATCTTCTCGTAGATCTTAAGGTTAGGTTAGATAAGAAGAGATTGTTTCGCAATAGCGAACTTAAGAGGGAGGCTATTAAGTAAGAAACTAAAAAGCTGAGTTTCCTTAAAAGTTATAGCTATCTTAAGATCTGCGGCTCTTACTCTCCTCTTTACTTTACGCAGTATAGACTAGGCAGAGTCTATATTTATATCTATATCCTTGCTATCTTTATCTTTTTTATATTGAAATGAAGTGATCTACTATAGTAGATGCTAGGTGTTAAGGGCAGTTGTCTAAGAGTATTTTGCCTTTAAAGTATCCTATCTTATCTTCGCGTTATCGTAAATTCGAATAAAATCTCGGTCTTCGTCGCTTAAACCTCTATTGATCTTAAGCTTGCATTTGGCTAAGGCCAGCCTATACTCCTTCTCCTTTTCCACATTTAAAATCTGCCTTTAGGATTCTTAGTTATTATCTACTAAAGCTCTTAGGCTAAGCTTATTTAATATATTTGGCAAATCCTTAGTAGTTGTATTAGCTATTAAAGTGGAAGTAGACGAATTAGTAAAGGGAGTATAAGGGGCTATTCTTGCGTATTTAATAAGTGTCTTTTGAATCGCCATTTCAATGCCTTTGCTTTTGAAGTAAAGCTCTAAATCGTCGAACCATTATTGCCAGTTCTTTTAAGAGAGTTAGAGGTCTCTAGGCCTAGTATTTCAATTAGAATCGGAAGCTATTGCTATTTCAAATAGAATTGCGTTTAAAATCAAATAAATTAAATGGTTGAAGGCACTCCTCCTATCGAAAAGTCGAAATGATTAAATAGCAGGTGTTATAGAAGTATTAAATAGGGAGGAAGTCCTCTTATCGAAAAGGGTTTTTAGGTTATAACGCAGGGAATCACACCTCTTATGAAATACAGTAAAGCAAGGAATTATACCTCTTATAGTACTAAAAGGGGTTGTAGAGCAAGGAATCATACCTCTTGCAATACAGGTTGGCTAAATAGGGAATCATACCTCCTATTCGCCAATTGCTCGCCTCTTACTACAAGTCTCATTCAACTTCCTACTAATAGTTGCAGCGCAAGTGCTTTCTAAGGGAAGTTAATAATCTATTATCAGTCTATCTAGGGCTTATAACCTATTGAGCTTAAGTAAGTCGGCGCAGTAGGTAATAGAAACTTCTAAAGGTCGATGGTCAATATATTAGTAAGAGTTAAGGAAGGAAGGTTACCCCTTTCTTTCCTATAGCTATATACGTATCAATATCCTATTAACTAAGCAGTAGGGTCATATAATAATATATCGGAGTGATAGCTATATCACCTATCTCAACAAAAATAAGGATTAGAGGAAGGTAAGATAATTAATAAACTAAGAAATCGTTTAATATTCCTACTTGCGTTCTTTGGATATTTTAGGAATAATAACTTAAGGTTGCGATTAATTAGGTATTTTGATATTCTTTACTTATAAGGCCGGCTTATAGGTCAAATTGGAGAAATCTTGGTCTTTATTTAAGGGTTTAAAATTGCTTATATTGCTGTCGGTTCTTATAGAAGATTCAGAGGTTATATTAATTTCTGATTCGTCTTTTAAAAGGAATAAGGTCTAGTCGCATTGATAAAAGCGCTTTAGTCAGTTGGCTGCGAAGGTTCCTTTAATATCAATTCTATTAAGTTCCTAAAGAGAATAGTATCCCTTTTCTTCCTACTTAGACTTAACCTTAAATAGATTAAGCTATCGATAATCAAGTTTAGTATCTGCGGATATATTAATACTTCTTATAATATCATAGACTAAGATAAGATTATCTTTTCAAATAGGGTGCGTTTTAAGTACTTTAAAAGCAGCCTACGCTTCCTTAGCTTTTTTTTAATATCGTTTCTTTTATAGAATAATTTCCTTTATATCTATATCTTAAAGCTTAAGTTATTAGCATCTTATTATAAGTAAATCGGAACGGTTCCGAATTTGACTATAGTCGAACAATCTTTAAATAGGCCATCAGGATTTAAAAGGGAGCTATGCCTCTTTATTATAGATAAAGAAGAATAGTATAACTCTAGTCAGTTTATAAATTATCATTTGATAAGCAAAGAGTATTTTATAAAAGCGTTTTATCTAATCCTTAAATCCTTTATAAGTAACTTTAGATAGACTATTAAAAATGTTATAGTATCCTCGTTCTACTACTCTATTAGCTTTCGAGTTATACGCTAAGATTTAAACCTGTTTAATACTATATTTCCATAAGAAAGCTTTAACTACTCCTTTATTTTCAAAGCCTTTATTAATAGTTAGTCTGCTAAAAAGTCTATAGCAATAGACTACATCTTCTTAAAAGAACTTTATAATAGATTCAAAGTTTGCAGATCTTAAAGGTCGTCCTTTAGGCTATCTTAATAGGTCTTCCTTTACTAGAATAAAATATATTATCCTATTCTTAATAGTTAGTACTTATATAATGTCAAAGCTGACTTTATAGAAAAGGCCTAATAGCTAGGTTAGGAATAAGGGATTTTCCTTATAACCAGGTTTTCATTTCTAATAGAAGATACAACTCTTTACAAAAGCTTTGCAGTCTTTAAAAGAGCCTTTCTAAAAGAATTTTCTTAAAAATTAGTAATAAGTAGACTTAGCTCCTTAGTGGCTAATCTCCTTATGAATATCTTAAATAGCCTTAGCTTATAGTTTATTATTATCTATATAGAGCTATATAGGAAATAAGTTATCGCTTCTTTTAAACAATCGCCGTCCTTATATTAAATAAATCAGAGCTTTAGCTTTAAACTTTTGAAAATCCTTAAAAGGAACTATCTTTAGTTATTTAAGCGTAATTAAAAATTTTGCGATTTCCTTAGAGTTACTTAAGTAGTTAGGTAATAAAATTCTCTTATTTAACTCGCAGGCTAGGACCGCGAGTCGAGTCCCTTTAAGGCGATATATCAATAGATAACTAACTTCGTTTTCTACCTATTTATTAATATCTATTTTATCTTCTTTAATTAAATCAGAGGGGTAGGGATAAGTTCTTTTTAAAAGGCTATCTATAGTAGTGTTTTTCATTCTTAGAATATGTTTGACTTTAAAGTCCATTAGTCTTATCTAAGCAATCCATTTTATTAATAAAGCCTTTAGGAGATCGCTTACAGCCTTATTCAATTGTTCTATTAGCACTTTAATATTGGTTTTAAAGATAAAGTAAGTATTATAAAGGTCGCTTCTTATCTTTTTTATTACCTTTAAAGCGCCTTTACATTCCTATTTAATAGTATTATACTTTATTTCTATTAGATTCTAAAGACCACTTTTAAAGCGAGCTAGATGTCTTTTTTATTAGCTATTAGCTTATTAAAAGATAGTATCCTATTTAATTAAGCTTATATTAACTATTAGTATAATTGGCCTAGCGTTAGCTTTATAGTCTATTTTAATCAGATATAGCGCTTTAAGTAACGCTTACTTTAATTGTCTTATAGCCTCTATTTAAGGTTCCTCCTATTAAAACTTAGCCCCTTTCTGAAATAAGGAGTAAATAGGTGCTGCCTTTTTAGCAAAATCCTTGATTTAAATACGATAGTATACTATAACTTTAATAAACGCGCGAGCTTCTGCTATATTATTATACCTCTTCTATTTGTCGATTTTGAGTACTTTAGCCCTTTAAGGACTTCGGCTATTAGAATCAGTAATAAAACTAATAATTTCTATTAATAGGAGATAGTATTATAACTTCGGACTAACTATTACTCTTGCCCTTTCGAATTGTATAAGCACTTGGTCTAGGTTTTAAATATATTCTATTATAAATTGTTATATGCTAAGGAGAACTTCTTTATAATTATAGAATGATCTTAATCCTTTTACTCTTATATTATTTATATAAAGGAGCGCAATATTAAGTATATAATCGACTAGTATCTTATAGATTACTTAAATAAATTGAGCGATCGAATTTATAGCCCCTTAAGGTAATCTTATCATCTAAAGTAGCTTAAGAGGGATTTGAATTACTATTATATCTTTTAATTTAATATTAAGAATAAATTGATTGTATTTAAAGAAGAAGTTAATAAAAGAGCTATAGGTTAATCCTACGAATTTATTTAAGAACTCATTTATATTTAAAGGAATGTTAGCATCTTTAATAATTACTTAGTTCATCTCTACTACTGCTATTATTAGTTTATAAGTTCCCTTCTCTTTCTTAGTAATTAAGAACCATTTGTTCTTATAAGGGCTATTACAGAATTCGAAAATACCTTACTTTAGCCTATCCTTTAATATTTCGATTACCTTTTCTTAAAGAGCTTTAAGGACCTTAAATGTTTTCTCTTACCAAGCTTCGTAAGGTATTATCTTAATCTTAATATAAGGCGTGACTTCTTTTTAAATCTAACTTAGTTCTATTTAATCAAAAGCTAAGGCGTCCTCTTAATTTATTAAGGTTTTATAAAGGAGTTCGCATTCTTACTCTATTAAATCATCTCCAATTTTCAGTATATCGAAATATTCTTTTATTAGCTAATATCTAATAGGTTTATTAGAAAATCTGCCTATAATAAACTTATCGAATTTGCCACCTAGCTTTAGAGGTCGACGCTTTTTATCTTATTCAAACTAATCATCTAGTCCTTTAAGCTTTAAGCTATTAGAGATTCCTTAATCTACTAGTTATACTTTATTAGCCTTGCTTTTATATATAGTTTAAATATTAGCTAATACTATGCTTTTCTACCTCTTTCCTTTTTTATTAAATCCTATAAAATAATTTGAATTTTCTTTTTTAAAAACAAATAAAAGATTTTCTAAGTTATTAATTTAAAGTGCGTAAATGGAAGTATTATTAGTAATTTTATTATTTTTCACTTATAGGTCTGGCCTATAAGTGGTTTTTAAGTTTTTTAAAATGATTAGTAAATTGTCGAAATTTGTAAAACGAACCCTCTTTTCTACTATATTTTTCTTTTTTCTTAATTATTAATTTGATAAAACGCCGATTATACTATTTTTCAAAATTCTAGATTTGACTCTTAGTCTAAGACTGCAAGTTAAATCGCTATTATTCAAAATCGGCAAACTTACCTTCCTTTTACTATAACTCTTTACTAAGTGCCTTCCTTTACTAGCATTAAGCCTAGCCCTTATATTAGCTAATCGTTTCTTAAAACTTCATTTTAGAATTCGGCTATATCTCTTATAATAACTATTTATCCTTTTAAAGATCGATCTATATTTTAAAGACTAGCTTTTATAAGACTATCTTTAGGATAGTTAAATATTAGTTAAGATTTTAAAATAAAGGGCATTCTTAAAAGAATGTCATTTAAAGAATTCTCTATTATTAGAAAGTTAGTATAATTAATAATCCCTTTAACTTTAACCTTTACGTTTTTCACTTATCTATTAAAATTGTATTTCAATCTAAAGATAGTTAAATATATAAGAAGTCGATTGCTAATAATTATTAATTAGGCTATTTCTACCACTTTTCTAATTATCATATTAACTTTTAAACTATAATTAATTAAAGCCTTTACTTTAATTAATTCTTCTATTAAATAAATAATAATAGGGCTTTTTATTATAACTGCTAAACAATTTCAATTAATATTTTAAAATGTTAAGGCTATTGCTATAATATTATAGTTTCTCTAAGTTCCTTTATCTTTTATAATCTAAAGACATTTAATTAAGGCTAAGTGCTTCTTAAAGTTCTTTTATATTATAATTTCCATTTCCTTATTATTATTTAAATCTTTAAAAGCAACTAGGATATGCTTTCCTAGCACTTTATCAAAGCGTTTAATTAAACTAAATAGGTCTTTAAACGTAAGGTTAATTTGCTAAGTTATAATATTCTTTATAGCTTTCTCTATTGCAATTGAACTAGCGTATTTATTAACGAATTTTTCCTATTTTAACATTTATCTCTTTCGCTTAAGGTTAAAGGTCTATATAATAACTTTAACTTCTTAATCTTTAAGCTTAAAGCTATCTTTATCTATTATATCTCTAATCAATTTGTCTACTATATCGGCTTTATCCTTATCTATTATAGTTCTAGATCGTTAAGTATCTTTTAACATTTAGACTCTATACTAAGATTCTTAAGTCGCACGTATTGATTTTTAGATTTTAGCTAGTTTTATTAATATTAAAGGAGTAGTAGATTTAAAAGGGCGTTAAGTATTCTAAGGGTTTCTAGATATAAAAGCAGTATTAATATCAGCAGATACGTTATTATTAACCTACCTTAAGATAGAGATGCCTTTAACTTTTATAGCTATTTAATTAAAAGCCAGGTCTTTAAGAACTCCTTTAAGTAAGTTGCTAATTAGACCTATATATATATAAGTTGGAATTTTAGCATTTATATCTATAATATACTATCGTTTGACCAAATTCTCATTCTATTTTATACTATATATTATTATTTAAATAGTCTATAACTATAAGCGATTCTAATGCTTTTTAATAAGGATAGCTTCTAGCCTAGGATCTCTAATATAAAGCATCTTATACTTATTAATATATATAATCCTAGTATTAATAAAATAAAGGAAAAGAGGGCAATTGTTGCAATATTTATATAGAGCGCAATTAGGTTCTTTATTATTATAAAAGTTGTAGGTTAGTTGTCTTCTATTGCCGTTTCCTTAATACCTTATAGTATTAATATTAGTAAAGTACTAGTTAGGATCAATTCCTCCTTTTTTAACCAGCTATTGCATTCTTATATTAGCTAGTTATTCCGAATGATAAGAAGCAGGAGTCTAGTAATAAGAACTACTAAGTTAGCTTATAGTAGCTGAGTTTTGCCTATTACTAAATTGTAAAATATACTATTTTTCCTATAAGAGATTATTAATCTTAGTTTCTAAGCTTTAGATTTAAAGTTCTGCAAATTAGGTCTTAAGTTCCTTAATTCTAAAGTTGGATCTTACTCTTAAGTTAGGCTTATAAGTGAAAGGTATAACTACTAAGTTCTTCTTTGCCTCTTTTATAACTTCTAAAGCCTTTAAGTATTCTTAGACCAGGCTCTTAAGGTCTTTAGTATAAAAGGGAGTAAGGGCTTTTTCCTATTCTATAGTATTAATAGTTCTTTTATTAAAATCTGATTTTAAAGTAAAGGCTAAGAATTCCTTAAATAAGGCGAAGGTTATAAAGTCTTACTTATTAATCCTAAAATACTTAATAATCTTATTTTAAAGGCCAGTAGGTAATTTAAATAAGAAAAGGCGACCTCTTTCAACTTTGCTAAGTATTTTTTAGCTAATTAAGGTATTTGATATATAAGTAAAAGTCTAATAGTAGTTCTTAAGTTCCTTAAGAGTTCGAATAACTAAAACAAATTCCTTTAAGAAAGCTAAAGTATTACGAATCTACTATCTATTAAATTCTTAGAATTCAGACTTAAGAGCCTTAATAAGGAGTTCTTATAAATTATATATCTTCTATTTAAGGAGAGATTTGATAATATCTTTACTTATATAGTCATAGTAGCAAAGGAGCTAAGAAATCATATCCACTTATAGAATACTAAAATCGTAATAAGTTTCCTTATATTGCTTAAGGAAATCAGTAATATTAGCTCTTATAAAGTAAGGAGCACTAGGAGAACTAAGGAAGGGAAAGTGGCTAGTAATGGCCTTAAATGCAGCTATTATTATTTTATATTAACTATCTAGATTAATAGAATCTATAAAGGGCAAATAGGAAGCTTTAATATTATATAATTAGTTGTTAAAAGGAGTACTTTGAAATTCAAAAGGGCTTAAAGAACGTTTAAAATCCGAGTTAATCTTAAAGTGATTAAGATAAGTTTGAAAAGATTCGGATAAAGGGTTAATAAAAAGTTTAAAGTTATTATTATTTTTAATATTTTTAAGTATTGATATTAAGAAAGTAGGTAGCGGCCTTAAGTTGTTTAAAAGCGTCTTTTTATCTTCCTACTTATAGGCTAGGCTTAGGAGTAGAATTTCGGATTTCGCTAAAAGTTTAATCTAAGTTTGCTAAAAGATTTTAAATAGGTATTAAATAGCTAATAGGAGCATTGCAACTAATTATAATAAGATAAGGTTTACTTAATCTAAGACTAATTTCTAAGATAAGGTTTATATCTAAGATTCTTTTTAACCTTTAGACTAATTCCTATTAGTTTTTAAAATAAAGGGGTCTTTAAAGACGATTCTAAGGCAATTTTTAGAGTTTTATTAAATTAAGGTAGCTAAATTATTAGATTCGGATTTCTAAGGATTCTAAGAAGGCACTTCTAATTAGAGTTTACGCTTAATATTACTTAAGTACTTAAAACTACTACTATTTGAAATTGCTATTATAAGGTTTGTTAAACTTTTCATATTAAGAAGCCGAAAATTCCGAAAATCTCAAAGTTAAGGAAGAGAATAGGGGTTTTTAAAGTAAAGCTGAAAAGGGAAAGTCTAAGGTTATTAATAGTTACTAAACGAAAATCGATAGTTTTAAATAACTAGGCGATTAAGGATAAGGGTTTTAGAGTTAATTAAAATGCTATAAGTATTTCAAAGACGTATTTCAAAGGCCAGTCTCTTATCTATAAACTAAGAGATCGATAAGGTCGTATAAAGATAGAAATCTTAAGAAATCAGTCCTTGCGTAAGTCACTAATATAAAACTAAGGGAGGATAATATAAGAATAGGCCTAAGGAAAGACTTAAAATAAGAAGAGGAAGCACTATAAGCAGGCTCTCTTAAATAAGATATTAGGAATAAGTCCTAAGTATAAGGTATATTTAGTACTTATAGTAATGCGCACTATCTCTATATATAGAAGATGGCCCTTTTATCCTCTTGCTATCCTACGCCGATCATATGATATATATCACGAGACCTATCTATCTTAGGTCTCTATAGTATATTAAAAAGGTAGTAAATTATCCAATTAATAGCTTTAAGGTATTCGAAGCTTAGGTTTATATAAAAATGAGATAACTAGGCGATTGCAAAAGCTATATCTAGGCGTAGTATAATAGCTATATATAAGGCAGAGCCTACTTTTTCCTAGAACTTGTTGAGATAGGTGATATAGCCATCACTCCGATGTATTATCATATGACCCTACTGCTTAATTAGTAGGATATTGACATATATATAGCTATAGGGAAGAAAGGGGTAACCTTCCTTCCTTAACTCTTACTAATATATCGACTATCGACCTCTAGAAGCCTCCTTTACCTACTGCGCTGACTTACTTAAGCTCAATAGGTTATAAGCCTTAAATAGACCGATAATAGATTATTAACTTCCCTTGGAAAGCACTTGCGCCGCAACTATCAATAGGAAGTTGAACGAGACTTATAGTAAGAGGCGAGCAATCGGCGAATAGGAGGTATAATTCCTTATTTAGCTAACCTATATTATAAGAGGTATGATTCCTTGCTTTATAACCCCTTTGGTACTGCAAGAGGTATGATTCCTTGCTTTACTGTGTTTCGTAGGAGGTGTGATTCCCTGCGTTATAGCC
>JAENRP010000296.1:30943-56882 GCA_024741835.1 Diplocarpon mali
AAAAAAACCCTTTTCGATAAGAGGACTTCCTCCCCATTTAATACTTCTATAACACCCGCTATTTAATCATTTCAACTTTTCGATAGGAGGAGTGCCCTTAACTATTTAATTTATTTGATTTTAACGCAATTCTATTCGAAACGGCAATAGCTTCCGATTTTAATCGAAACACTAGGCCTAAAGACCTCTAACTCTCTTAAAAGAACTGGCAATAATAGTTCGACGATTTAGAGCTTTACTTTAAGAGCAAAGGCATTAAAATAGCAATTCAAAAGATACTTATTAAATATGTAAGAATAGCCCCTTATACTCCTTCTACTGATTTATCTACTTCTATTTTAATAGCTAATATAACTGCTAAGGATTTGCCAAATATACTAAATAAGCTTAGCTTAAGAGCTTTAGTAGATAATAACTAAGAATCCTAAAGGCAGATTTTAAATATAGAAAAGGAGAAGGAGTATAAGCTGGCTTTAGCTAAATGCAAGCTTAAGATTAATAGAGGTTTAAGCGATAAAGATTAAGATTTTATTTAAGTTTATAATAATGCAAAGATAAGATAGGATACTTTAAAAGTAAAATACTTTTAAATAACTGCCCTTAATACTTAGTATCTATTATAGTAGATTACTTTATTTTAATATAGAAAAGATAAAGATAATAAGGATATAGATATAAATATAGACTTTACTTAATCTATATTATATAAAGTAAAAAGGAGAGTAAGAGCCGCAGATCTTAAGATAGCTATAACTTTTAGGGAAACTTAGCTTTTTAGTTTCCTATTTAATAGCCTCCTTCTTAAGTTTGCTATTATAAAATAATTTCTTCTTATCCAACCCAACCTTAAGATCTATAAGAAGATCGACCTCCTTTAAACTATTAAATAAGACCTTAAAGGATGCTTTAAATCGGCAAATGCTGCATTATAAGGCAACGATAAGCTTAAAAAGAGGAAGGAGCGCAGGATAAGCCCTTAAGCTTATCAGGGATACTACTTTTATAATAGTGCTTATAATATTATTAATTATAAAGTTAGAAGGTAACTGATTGATATAGTCGCCAGCTTTAATATTAAGAAGCAATTAAAGCAGAAGTTAAGAAGCAAACTGCCCTTATCCCGCCGAAGGCCGCAACTATTAAGGAAAAGCAAAGGCAAAGAAAAAGGCTATTTAGCTAAAACTTCAATAAATACCTTTAATAATAATAGTAGGTTATCTAAACCTAAATCTACTTCTAATAATTTAGATAATAATTATAATAAAGATACCTATATCTTAAAAGCCGATCTTTATAAGATCTTTAAATCCGACTAGTATAGTAATACTAGTTATATAGCATATATAACTGATAAACCCTACCTATTTAAAGGCCTACTTATTAAAATAAAAAGGCGCTCTATTAAGGTTAATAGTAGAAGGTTATATATAGATTTAATAGGTATAATAGAAATGAATATTACTAGAGTTTCTTTCCTTTTATAAAATATTCTCCTTATACTTAGCTTAAGTATTAATCTTTTATCTAACTGTAAGATCTATATAAAGTTGAATTATATAGGAGTTTTTAATAATTAATTTATATAGTTTATAAATAATAACTATAAAGTGATCTTTAAGGTTAAAATCAAAGATAGACTTTATATTATCTTAAAGGTGATATTATAGAAATTAACTCTTAAGCTAAACTTATAAGTAGATTCCTTTAAAGAAAGTGCACTCTTTGCCTTAATATAATTAAGTAAGGATAAAAAGAATAGATAGACTCTTAAGCTAGGATTATAAGTAAAATTCGCGAAAATGACTCTTAAGCTAAGACTATAAGTAGATTGTAAAGTATCCTTAAAGATGACTTTTAAGCTAAGACTATAAGTGAATTTAATAAAAATGACTTTTAGGCCAAGATTGCAAGTAGATTTTACAAATTCGCTAATAATAATTCTTAAGCTAGGATCGCAAGTGAAATTCGCAGAAATAACTCTTAGGCTAGGACTATAAGTGAAATTCGCGAATTTATCAAAGACGACTCTTAAGCTAAGACTATAAGTAGATCTTACTATTTCTAGGAAATCGACTCTTAAGCTAAGACTATAAGTAGATCTTACGGTTTTATTAAAAACAACTCTTAAGCTAAGCTTACAATTAGAAAACGGCAAAACCTTAAACTACTATTATTAGTCCTTTCTAGCTACTAATAATAAAGTATTGACTAACAATAGGCTACTAAAGCTATTAAAAGCCAAAAGCCTATTAAAGTATTAGCTAATATATAGAAGATTTATATATCTAAGGCTAAAGAAATTAAAGGGCCTATATAAGGTCTTAACCTTAAAATAGAAGATCTAAGTACTAAAGGATCGCTTAGTATACCGAATTTGCAAGCTAATAAAACTTCAAAATCGAACGCAAACTAAGCTTAGTCTATAGAAAGATTCGATACTAGTACTAATATCTATTAATACTACTAGACTATTTATAACCTTAATTAAAGGAAATAATTAGTTTTCTTAAATAGTAGATAACTCTACTTAATAGATATAGACTATTTATACTAGGACCAAATCTAAGCTTATAAAAAAGCTAGAAACTTAGAAAGTAATAGAGGAACGCTAGACCTAATTAAAGCTAATAGCTATTAGGTTTGATAATATATTGAAGATTAAAGCAAAGCTTAATAAATAGGTAAAATAAGGAGTTTGCTATAAATCAATTATAATATATAAAGGTTTCTATTAAAATGGTATTACTAAGCGAAGCATCTAATAAGTAAAGACTAACTATTGCACTCTATTATAAGATACTAACCTATTATTAGAATTCTAAGACCTTACGATTAAAGCAGATATATATTTGCGAAATAGAATAGGTAGTAGACTAATAGTTAATAGCACTTAAATATCGCTATATAAGGCATATTTCAAATAGAAATTAAGCTTAGACTATATCTGCGTCTTTAGAAGCGTCTACTACTCTTATATTAGCCTAAAGTCCTAGCCTATAGGTATAAAGAGCAAGAAGCTAATAGACTAAGGTAGAGAGTATATATTTATTAAGTATATTAAATAGATAATAAAGCAGTAGATAGTATATATATTAAATCTAAGGTAAGTAATCACATCTTTAATAGTTGAGTTTAATAAATCTTAAAATAGAAAGGAGCTATCCTTAAAGCTTTGTATATCTAAAGATTCGTAAGGTATACTATTTAATAGTAATACTATTAAGCTAAACTAATAACCCCTTTCTCTTAGCTTAGGTATATTAAGCGCACCTGCTGATCGACGACCTATTAGTCGCCTAAAGGCCGAATAGACTATTCCTATCGTTTGCAAACTACTTAAAGTATAAAATAACTTTAATATTATTATCCCTTTAATTAAAGTACCTATAATAAAGGATATTTTTAAAATAGGTATAAGTAATAATAAGCCTTTATTATTAGAAAGCGGTTCCTTAAATAATAAGCCTACGGAACTTATAGCTGAACCTTTGTCTTTAAAAAAGAATAGAGACCTAGAACCAGAAGATACCTTAAATAAATAAGAGTCTAAGCGTATCTAGGCCATAATAGCATATAAGATCTATAAGCTCAAACTTTAATAGAGCTTTAATAAAGATAATGCATTCCTAGCTGCTAGGGGGATAATGAAAATCTCTCTTTTAAAGACGTACGATAAAGCTATCAACAATCTAAAGAATAGAGTAATATAAAGTAAAGTAATCTAAAAGGAGATAAGCTCTCTTATTACAAATAGCATATAAATAGAGGAACCGATGCTAAAGGATATGAACCTAATATTAATAAAGTGGGTCTTTATAATTAAGATATATGCAAATAGAACCCTAGAGCATTATAAAGTAAGGCTTATAACTAAAGGCTTCTTTTAATAGTATAAAGAAGACTACTTCGATACGTTTGCGCTAATAGTTCGTATAGATACTCTTTGCATATTTATAGTAATAGTAGCTGCTAAGGACCTTAAATGCAAATAGTATAATATTAAAAATATATTTATTAAAGCGATTGTAAAGGAACGGATTTTTCTCTCTTAACTTAATAGTATTCCTATATGCGCTAGCCACTCTTTTTATATACTTTGCAGTATCTATAGGCTTAAATAATCAGCTTATAATTAGAACCTCTTATATAGCTCTACTTTAATAGAAATAGGATTCGTTTAAAGCCTAGCTAACCCTTATCTATTTACTTATATTAAGTGTAAAATCAAGTTGCTATTATATATCAACGATATTATTATAGCTATAAAGATAACTACTCAATTGGATTGGTTCTTTATAATAATTTAAAAACGTTTTAATACTAAGGATCTAAGGGAAATTTATAAGATCCTTAGCATTTGCATTATAAGGAACCGCTCTATTTAAGAACTCTAGTTAGACTAAGAGCAGTATATTAAAAAGATCTTAAATCAAATAGGACTCTCTACTTATACTCCTAACTTTAAGTTAAAGCGTACTCTAATTAAAGGAAAGTATAATAAGTTAGAGCTTACTAATAAAAATAAGTAGAAAGGAGATCTGAAGAAGTACTAATAGGATATTAAAGCGATTATATATACTATAGTATATATAAGACCAGATATTGCCTTTATTATTAGGCAACTTAATCAAAACTTAAAGGATCTGACAATTTAATATAAAAATGTAATCAAGCGACTTAAAAGGTACCTTTGATTAATAATTATATAAAAGGTAAGATATAGACTAATAAAATATATAAGCGTAAAGCTTAAGGTATATACTAATTCTGACTAGGCAAATATAAAAGGTCGGAAAAGTATATCTAAAAGCGTAGTAGTACTATATAGTAGACCTATATTATAAGGAAGTAGAAAGTAGAAATCAGTAGCTACCGCAAGCACTAAGGCCGAATATATATTAATATTATTAAATTATAAGTAAGGATTATAGATCGCTTAAGTTTTAAAAGATATAAGTTTCGCTAAGTATATTAGATAAGATAGGAACTATATTAATCTTTAAATAGATAATATAAAGGCAATTGCACTTATAAAAAATCCATACTTATATAAGCGATCGAAATATATTAATATTGCTTATTACTTTATCTGCGACCTTATTATAAAGAATAAGTTATCGATTACCTATATCCTAACTAATTAAATAATAGCAAATGGATTTATAAAGCTACTAGAGATAGTTGAAAAGTTCGAAGCATTTAAAGATATACTAAGGTTATAAAAGATAGTAAGGGCTTAGTAGGCTTAAGGACGACTCCTAGGCCCGCCTTGCGAGTTAGGTTATATAGTCTTATAAAGGAAAGTTTTTAAATCGACTCTTAGGCCTAGACTATAAGTTAAATTATATAATCTTATAAAGGAATGCTTTTAGAAATTTAACTCCTAGTCCTACCCTATAAGTAGGATTAGTAATTTTAATAGAGGTTACTATTAATTAATTATTTTTAATTTAAAGAGATACTTAAGAGTTAAATTAATGTAAAAGGATAGTTGTTATTTTCCTAACTATAGGTTAATCGGAGTAAGGTCTGAGTAGGGGTATTAAGATAGGTGATATAGCTATCACTCTAATATATTATTATATAACCCTATTGCTTAATCAATAGGATATTGATATATATATAGCTATAGAGAAGAAAGGGGTAACCTTCCTTCTTTAACTCTTACTAATATATCGACCATCGACCTTTAGAAGCCTCCTTTACCTACTGCGCCGACTCACTTAAGCTCAATAGAACTTCTTAATTCTTAAGTAAGGAGCTGTTTCGTAGTTCTTTTTAAGTTCGAAGTAAGGGAGCGGCGTACTAAGGAAACGCCTTATATTAAGGCTAAACCTCTTTGCCATCTTCTTAATATAAGCGTCATAGAGCAAAGTAATTATACCCTGCTTTCTATCTTAAAAGACTCTCACTCTTAAGAACCACTCAATATCTCTTATAGCTATTAATTCGTATGCTTTGCGTAGTCCTTTTATAATCTTCTAAGCTTCTTCTATATAAGAGAAGTAGTATATTACTTATATATCGTTAATATAGAAGGCTATAAATACAGTCCTATCCTTATTAATAAATATACAAGGCTCCTTACTAAGAGGGGTAAGCTTTAAAGACTTTAAAGTACTAGTGAAATCCCTGTACTAGAGCGCTAAGGAGTCTTAAAGGCCATATAAGGCGCGATCGAGCTCTACTACCTTATCTTTCTACTTCTAACTATCTAGTAAAAAGCAAACAACTGGCGCGCTCCGAGGGTCTCTTTTAGCGTTTATAAAGGCGTTAATAATATCGAACTATTAAAGCTCTATATCGAATTTAGCAGCAATCGCCATTATAACCTTAAAAGATCTCGATATAAGCGTTATAGCATAGGTAGAGAAAATAAAAGCTTCCTCTTAAAGATCTCCCCTTACTACTATTCTTGACCTAAAGCGGCTAATCTCCTTAAAGGAGTTTAACTTATAGTTAAAGACCCACTTTAGTAGTATAGGCTTTGTAATAGCCTTACTTCTATCAATTACTCTTTAGCAATTGCGCGCTTCCAGGTTCCTAATCTCAGTTCTAGCTCCCTTTTTAAATTGCTCTCCGAAAGGGTGATTTACAAGCTCCTTCTAATAAGTTAGCGCTTTAAGAAGCTTGTCTTAAGATAGGATTAGAAGGGTAGAGTTTCCTCTAGAGCTTCTAGATTAAGTCGCCGCAGCTATAATGCAGTATACTACTTTATACTCTTCTCTATCAGTTCTCGCAGGCTTTTAACTTAGCTAGAAAGTCGATATAAAGCTATTTACCTACTTTAACTAATATATTTTAAGTTCTTTAAAGGCTAGTAGAAGATCCTTAATATATATTATATATATAGCATTCCTACTTCCTCTTTTCCTTTTCAACCTATAGAGCAGTATAGGTACTATTTCCTACTCCTTATTAGGCTTCTTGCGTTTTTAAAAGGCCCTTATATCAAGTACTTTAAGCTGAGCTTCTATTAGTTTCAAAGAACTCCCTCTTTCGATATTACCCTTAAAAGCTTCCATATCTTAGCGTAGCTCTTGATCGATCGGTGCTTCTAATAAGAGCTAGCGTGCTTCTTCACTAGTTGCCTATAGTAGAGCTTCTAGTAATTAAAGGGCCTGCTCCTACCCTTGCGATTGCTTAGTCTGTATAGCAATTAGAGGCCTGGTATTACGCTCCTTAGCGGAACTGGCATTTATAATATCACTTTCGACGCTCCTCTTAACTATTAATAGTTATCTTAAAGCGTCTAACCCTTTACTACTAGGCAGCTGCTCTTAAGTAGCTAGGGTAGAAATACTATAAGTAGCCTTATAAGGAACGATAGCCCTTGATAAATCTAAGCTTAAAGCTTCTATTAATAATAGATTAATAGGCTTACCCCTTACTAGGTTATCTGCAGGCTACTTATCTAAAGCTCCCTCTATATTCTTAATAATTAACTCAGCGTCTTAAGCTTCCTCCTCCTCCTCCTTAATCATTTGCACAATCTCCTTAATAATTAGAAGCAGATGGCCAGCTACCTTTTCGTATTCCTTAAAGTAGAATTTGGACTTATCGAACTTAACGTTTTAAGAGATTATAACCTTTCGAAGCTTAAGCACTTAGATCCTATATATATTAATAGTATAGTAATTAACTAAGTATTTAATATACCCTTATGGTATAGTTTTAAAAGCTCTCTTATTCTTTAGAGCTTTCCTCTCCTTTACTAATAGGTACGCGCGCGCTCTATACGCTTTTATATCCCCCTATTCTAGTCTTAAATTGATAGTAAGCTTTATAGTAATCTGCGGATTATACCACTTGAAGTATTATTTAAATTAAAGCTAAAGCACCTTATTTAGACTCTTCTATCCCTTGCGCTTTAATAGGCCGATATTATAAAGGTATATTGCAGCTAATATAGCTTTAGGCTATAAGTGCTTTAAAAGGTTAGCAGAGATTAGTATAGTAAGTGCCTTTTTAATGATCTCTACTCTTACTCTCTTAAAGGCTCTATTTAGTTTATAAGTATAGGATAGAGTGACTTCTACCTTTATGCCTTTAGCTTTGCACTACTCTTTATATTTCGATGCTCCTTATAAGGGAAACACTAAGGTATTATTATCGCTCCTTAGAATATATAAGGAAAGGTAGTAATAGCGCTTCACCTATACTTTAAAAGATTAAAGAGCTTTTAAAACTAGCATTAGGGACTTATAAAGTAGAGTATATCTAAATAACTTCCTATTAAATTTATCCTTAATTAGGAGAAGCCAGCTTTCTAAGGAGAGGCTTGACGTACTATAGTTAAATAGGTCTTAAGAGCATTTAAAGAACAGTCTTAAAGCCTTAAAATCTAACTCTCTCTTAAAAGGCTTTTACTTAGCTTTTGCTTAAGCGCAAGCTTTACAATTGATTTATAGCTTCCCTTTGATCTTTACCCTCTTTGCATTTAGTATAAGCTTCTTAAGCGCCTTAGCTCTTAAATGGCCTGATCGAAGGTATTAAATATCTGCCGAATTGTTCCTAGCTCTTAGGAATACGCTACTCCTTAGGGGTTTATATTAGCTTCGCAGACGCTATTATAAAGTAGGAAAAGCTAAGCAGGTTAGTTAAGCATAGTATAGCGAGTTAGAAGCGTTATAAAAGTTGATAGGCTTATATTTAAACACTATGATATTCAACCTACGCTTTAGCTACTTTACAATTACATTATTATCTACTATACCCCTTTAAAGCATCGCGTCTAAGCCTATATACTATACCCTAGCCTTCTTTAAAAGAGGCTCTAAGATAATATTAATATTAAACCTATCTATAAGCGCTACGTTCCTAAGCTCTAAGTCTCTTCTATTAGCAAGAACCCCTTTTATTAGATATATACCCCTTTCCCTTATTAGCAGACTCAAGCTCCCTGCCTTTATATAGTCCTAGGGATATGCAATTTTCAATAATCCAAGAACTAGAAGCTCCTTTCGATTAATAAGGTATATTATAGCGCAGTTATCAAGTAGGGTTATATTTAAGAGAGCGTAAGGAGCTCTAAGGGTAGAGTATATTCCTAAGGTAAAGTCTTTAAAGAGAGCTAGATCTAAAAGGGCGGCGATAATCTTGGATTTGCCGCTCTTTAAAGCTTTAGCAGATATTCTTTCCTTAAATTGATTTATAAGAGCTTATTTAATATAAGAGAGCTTAGCTTAAAGCTCTCTCCATTCTAAGAAAGCAAGGTTTTCACATATTCTTTTAACCTTATTATAGCTAAGGAGGTTTCGAAGCGTACCTTCCTTAATGCTAGTTAAGGTGTATTTCAGCCTATTACACTCCTTTAGGTTTTAAAAGTGATTTTTGACCTAAGGGCAAGGGCACTTTTTAATACTCCCTTTAAAAGTCTTCTTCGCCTTACCTTTACTTAATACTCTTAGATTAGTATAATCGCCTACTATAGTGCGGTCGGCTGGAGGGCCTTCATTAGGTCGCTTAGGAGGCTCGCAGAAGTAGGAGAAGATAATTAATTATATTATTCTTTAATATATATCTAATAAGGAGACTTCAGAAAGAAAAGGGAGAGTCTATAACTTAATAGGAGTTACGTAGAAGGTTTTTAAAATAAGTAGAGACTCCGCCTATTCTATATAATATACCCCTTAATTAGGCAATGCTCTTAAAATCGCTTAGCTATATAGATAAAATAAAAGAAAGAATAGCAGTTGTAAGGAAAAGAGGCTCTATCTTACGTACTACTCCTCTAAAGGTCGTTCCTTTTAAAATAAGAAGGGTCGCTATAGGCAATAAACGCACTTAAGAATCTTTGCAATTTTACGCTAGTGCTTTATTAAGCTTCCTATAGAGTATTTCTATTATAGAGGTTCTCCTTCCCTTCTTTTAAAAATAACCCTCCTTTATTATTTAAAAATATCGTCTTTATATTAATAATTTTTAAATATAGAAGGAACTTCCGCTTATTATAGCCCTAGCCGCCCTTGTAAAGTAAGACCCTTAGAGTCCTTATACCTTGCGTTATACTAACTTTACGCTAGGTCGCTAGCGCTCCTTTAAGAGCTGCAACCTTAGCGCGATCGTCCTAGCGCCTACTAAGTAATAAGCTGCTGCCGCTGTCACCTCTGCTACTGCCGCCGCTCCCGCCGCCGCCACCGCTACCTAAGAGCCCTACCCCTACTACATACCGTATACTTAAGCCTATAATAAAGCGCGATAATGCATGCGTATATTATATTATACGCAGGAGCATTAGTAATCTCGATTATTAGTGCTTTAATAGTACCTTTAGTGCGCGTTGCATTCGTTATATAGTGCTAAGCAATAGCTGCTAGCAGGCTAGCAGACCTCTCCTCGCCTCCTAAGAGGCTATTGTATTAGCCTGCGCCTGCGGCGCTTCTAAAGAGGAAGTAGCGCTACTATTAAATATAATAAAGGGTACGCTTTAGAGCTTCTATAGTATATCTTATTAAGTCTCGTTAAGTTTTAGGCTGATTTTAAAAGATAGAAGCGATCGAACCCTAGTGCTAAAAGGGCCTGCCACTCTTGTAAGTAGTAGTGCTGCTACCTCCCCTGCTCCTAGCATACTATTCCCGTTCGCTCTTAGCCCCTTTGGCTTAGACCTATTCGCCTCTATCGCCGCCGCCGCCGCTCCTATCCCCTCTGCCTCCGCTATTGCAGCTACTGCTATAGTCTTTCTGTTTATCTCCCTAGCCCTTGCTATCGCCGCGCCTATTCTCGCCGCCGCCTCCGCTGCCCTCGCTCCTATCGCCCTTGCTATACCCCTCGCCTTCGCCCCTACTATCGCTAGTATATTTGCCAGCAGGCCTTTAGCTAAAAGAGTGCTAATAGGCCTCTTTTAAAAGGAGATCTATGCGAAGCTCTTAGCTATAGCGTTTTAGCTCTTAGCCTTAGCTAAGAGAATCTAAGAGAGGGTCGCGCCTTATAATAGCAGCTTAGGAACGTTACCTATTCTTATATTTTTAAAAAAGGAGAAGCTTTTATAATACGCTTTATAAAAGAAAATAAATAAATATAACTATAAGAGAGTAGGAGCTTATAAGTATAAGTCTTTTAATAATAAGTGACTACTCGCTAGTAAGTGCGAATTGCTAAACGATTGTTTGAAAGCTTTAAAGGTTTAATAAACGAACAAAGCTCTTAAACTTCTGGCGGTCTAGGTTCTTAATAAGCCCATTTGCATATATCTCTTTAATAAAGAGGTAGATTATCTAAAAGCTTCCTCTTTAGTACTCCTAGTAGATCTATATATTACTGATTTTAATATGTCAAAGGCTTATCTTGATCTTCTTATTCTTTATAACAATTAGCCGAATCGTCTATTAGTTATTATAATATATATTCTATTTAAAGAGGGAGTCTATGCGAATCTTCTTAAAGAGGCGTTTTATAGCTATTATCTCCTTTACAATAGAAACTATACTATAGAGTTCTACTTTAGTAAAGGAGAGCGTGATAGTTGCTTGGCGATTTGCTTTCTAAATAATCAGTCCTTTAAATAGGAAGAAGACGTATCCCTAAGAGGATCTGCAAGTCTCTCAATCATCTTCGAAAGAAGTATCTAAAGACGCAACTAATTGGTATTCCCTAGCCTTAAAGCTATAGGCAATTCCTAAGAAGCGCGTATTATATAAGTATTAAAGCGTCTAGTCTGCGGTTAAAAGGTGCTTAAAGCTTAGATTAATTAAAAAGAAAGATAGTTAAGAGGCTATAAATGTAACATCTAAGCATATTATAATTGCTATATAAAGAATAAAGCCTATTTTCTCTTAGTACTCCTTTACCTTTTCTAAGGAAGCTTACCTTAAGTTCTTAACAAACTCCTTCTTTAGTAGTAGAGTACTAGGCACTCTCCTTATATTAGCTCTAAACTTTTGAGCGATCTTCTTAATATAGGTATTATAAACTAAGGAGATTTTCTTTACCTTCCTATCTTAAATAATCCTTACTTTAAGGAACTAGGAGATATCTCTTATAATAGTAAGCTCATACGCCCTCTTTAGGTCTTCAATCAGACGAGTCGCCCGATCTAGGTTAAAGGCCTTATATAACACTTGAATATTATCGATATAAAACGTTATAAAGACTATGCGATCCTTTATTATAAAAATACAAGGCTCCTTACTTAATAGCTTGAGTTAAAGGCCCTTGAGCGTTCTTGCGAAGTTCCTATACTATAGCGCTAGAGAGTCTTTTAGCCTATAGAGCGCGCGGTCCAGTTCTACTACTATACTAAGGCGCTTAAAGCCATCTAATAGGAAGTATATGACTAAAGCACTCCTTAGGTTTCTAAAAGTGTTAACAAACGCGTTAATAACGTCGAACTACTTTACTTCTATATCAAAGTACGTAGCAAGCGCTATTAGTACCCTAAAAGACCTTACTATAAGCGTGGCTACGTAGGTTGAGAAAATTAAAGCTTTATCTTAAAGATCCCTTTGTATAACTAGCTATAATCGGCACTTTAAAAGCTTGCTAAAGCTATTAACCTTATAGGTAAAAACCCATTTTAATAGTATTAGCAGGAGTTTTAAGTAATCCCTTTATATAATTTTCTAGCAACTCCGAGATTCTAAATTCCTAATCTCCTAATGCCCTCCTTCCTTAAATCGTTTGCTAAAAGGGTGCTTCTCTAGGTCTAGCCATCCTTTCAAAGGCTTTAGCAAAGAGCCTTAGTGCTATAAGCAATTAGGAGACTACGCTTTATCCTTTGCCTAACTATTAACTGCAGCTTTAATAACTATATAAATTGTCAAATAGTCCTTCCTATCCTCCCTTATCTATTCGTTCGCTTAAAAGGTCGATATAAACTCTTATATATATAGGAAGTAGGGTAAATCAATATTACTTTAAAAGAGCATATACTCTAGAGCGATAGTATACACTTTTAAAGTCTCCTATTACTTAACGCTTAAGCGTCTCATCCTCTTTTACTTAAGAAAAGGGAGTTCCTCCTTGCGCTTTTCTCTATAGGTCTCCTCTTCTATTTTTATTATTACTAAAGGTTCCTTTAAGAGTTTAAGTAGCTCTATCTCTTAAGCCTATAGTCTTTAAGCTGGTATTACAACTTGAGGTATTATATTATTAAGGCCTACTCCTCTTACTAGGTCGCTTCTTATAAGACTATTAGAGCTTCTCCCAGATCTTAGCAGTAGTACCTTTAGCCTTCTACCAGAGTTTACTAGGGCCTGCCTTTATAACTAAAGACTCTATCTTAAAGCCCTTAAGCCATCTCTATTCTTATATAAAATAGCAGCTAAAGATCTGCCGATCGCCTTATAAAACTCGTCTCTAAAGACTCCTTTAAAGTTATCTATAGTTCCTTCTTTAGTAGGGCCTCTATAAGGAATCATTACCCCTAAGCTCTGGTCGCTATTTGCCTTCTTAGAAACTGACAAAGTAACTTCTAATTCGCTTGCTTTTACCTTTGAGTTTTTAAGCGGGTCTTTTAAAGAATTTAGATTTAAGTTAAAGCCTTTTATATTATTAGTTAAAGGCTATAGAGCAGCATTAGTCTATAATATAGGCTCTTCCTATATAGCGGCTTCTTCTGCGGCGATTGCATTCGGCCTTATAACAAGCTCCGATTCCTTGAAAATGCCTTCGAACTCAGCGTCCTAAGCTCCCTCTCCCTTTCTAATCAATTAAAGGGTTATCTTAAGTTCTTAGCGCAATATAGGGTTTGCGCACTTAGCTTTTGGACTATAAAAGAGAGACTTATCGAATTCGATATTATAAGTTATTATTATTCGCTAGAGTATAGGAATCCAGATTCTATAAACATTAAAGGTAATATATTTAATTAAGTAACTTAAGTGCCCTTATAGTTCAATTTTAAAGGTTTAGCGGTCCCTCCCTACCTTCCTCTCTCTAATTAAAGGGTATACGCAAGCGCTATATATATAAATGCAACTCTAGTTAGGCTTTAAGCTTACCATTATCTACTTAATAAGTAGCGGCTTATAGAATTGAAAATACTACTTAAACTAACTATAGAGAGCCTTACTCAATGAGATTATCTTCTTCCTAGCGAGTAAGGAGATATTATAAAAGTATATAGCAGCTTTTATAACCTTTGGCCAAAGGCTTGCTAAAAGCCTAGCATAGATTCTCATTTTAATAAAGCGTTTAATCAACTTCCTTCTTACTCGCTCTGCGCCTCTATTAAGTTAATATATATAGGCAGAAGTAAGCTTTAAATCAATTCCCTCCTCTTTTACCTATCTCTAATACTTTATAAGAGAGTCTTCCCTTAAGGAGATTATTAAAGTATTATTATCTTACCTAATTTTGCAAATAAAAAGCCTATATTAGCGTTTTACTTATGCTTTAAAAGCCTAAAGGACCTTTATAACTACGTCTCTGCCCTTTGATCTTAATAGGAACGTTTAAAGCATACTGCTATATTTATCCTTAATTAAAAGAACCTATAAGCAACTATTATATAAGTTATTTAAAAAGTTAAAGAGATCTTAAGAGATCTTGAAGAAGGGCCTTAGAGATCGATTCTTAAAGGTAGCGCAAGAAATAACTTGCTTAGCAGATGCTACTACGTATATAAGGCACTTTAGCCTTTATATTCCCCTGATCTTTACTCCCCTAGCGCACTTGACTAGCACTTAAAGAGCCTCTGCGCCTAAGTGGCTAGCGCAAAGGTACTAAGTATATGCGTTATTATCCTACACCCTAGTAGGTGCATAGCTAGACTAGAACCTATTATAAAGTATCGTCTCAGCTATAGGAAATGCTATTAAGGCAGAGAAGTCATATTAAAGCATATTTAAAAGATCTAAATAGTTGATAGGCTTATATTTAAAGAAAACGAGATTATAGCAACACTTTAACTAAGCTTACTTTATAAAGTCTCTAATACTCTTAGAGCGCAAAGTAAGGTCTACCTTAGAGTATTAAAAACCCTTATCCGCGAAGAGCCTCTCTAAGATAATATTAGTAGTAAACTCCTTTATAATAGCAATATTATAAAGCGTTATCCTTATAAGAGAGCCGTCATACTATAGAAGAGAGTCTACTATATATCTATTACCTCTCCTAATAATTAGGAGTCTTAAGGTACCTGCTTCAATATATTGCTATAAGTCGCTAGAAGGCTTAAAGGTGCTTGCAATAAGTAAATCCTTTGAATTAATAATATAAGTAGCCGCGCAATTATTAAAAAGCGTACTTAAGGAGAGTAGGTAGCGTTCTAGCTTAAAGAGGTAGTAGATATTGAACGATTCTTTAAAAGCGTTAAAGGCAAAGGGATCTATTACTATAAAGACTAGTGAGTTCTTCCTTTTATCGCTTGAACTATCCTCCTTAGAGGCTGAAGCCTTTCCCTTGAATTTATCAATTGCTATTACCGCAATATTATTTTCCTTAAGCTATACTTAGAGACCCTTGAACTAGTCTCTTGCATTTAATGCCTTTTGTATTTATAAGACCTCCTCTTACAAGGGGAGAACCTTTATATTTTCCTTGCGCCTATCTATAGCATATAATAGTTTCCGACAGTCCTAGGGCTTCTAATAGTGATTTTTAGAGCCTTTATAAGAGCACTTAGGCCTAATCTCCCTTTTAGAGCTTATAGAGCGATTTCGAAAGCTGCTCGCTAAAGCCTGCGAAGGGGTTTCGGCATCTAAGAGAGACTCTTAAGTAGTAAAAACTGCTAGCCCTTTATTATTAATCACTCTATTAGATTTAATATCCACTAAAGCGTAGCTTAGCTATATTAGGTCGTACTTATATAAGGTTCCTATTTGCTTATTAGTAATGATTTCCTCCTTTAAGCGAGTCGCCTAACTCAGATTGATCTTTACTACAACTAAGTCTAAAAAATCAGTAACTCCTAGTCTCCCTTTAATCTTAAGAAGACTATATTGCTCTATTAGGCGGTACGCCTCCTACTACTCCCAGATCTACTGCTAAGTATTAGTTCTTCTAGTCTTGCCTTAGCGTAATATATCGCAGTATTAAAGCCTTATTTAAGACTAAATAGCCTTATTAGAAGGTATAATATCACGCTTTAAAATAGATATTAGGCCTTAGAGTAAGAGTTGCTAGTTTACTAAATTAGTATACAGGTTATTAATAGTAGTTCCACTTATAGGAGTATCTCTATTAGGTATTAAGGAGGAGAGCTTCTCAACTTAGATTTATACTTAAGCTATTGCAAAAGCTAGGAGCGTTCTATTAACAGTCTTAGAGACCTATTTTAAGAGTAGTTCGTAGTATTTGCGTTAGGTCTTCTAAGTCTCCTTATATATATAGTACTCCTTTATTAGGATTTTATATTCATCCTTAATATCCTTATAAAAAGCCTATAGAAGAGGAGCCTTTAATAGGTCTCCTAAGGGAAAGTGGGCGTAAATCTATTTAAATAGAGTCGCTATATACTCTTTATATAACCTCGCGTATACTATGCAAAGGTTAGCCGTTTCCAATTCCTTAAGCTCTTATATAAAAGGAGCTTAAGGCTTAGTCTTTATAATTGACTTAAATAAGAGTCTTAGATTAGCAAAAATGGTAATATTATAGAGCTTAGCAAAGAATATATATTTACTAAACTACTTCACTTAAAAGGCAAAAGTATTAAAGCGAGGCTTAAAGATGCTTAAAGAGTTAGATATATTAAATAAAGTCTAGTAAAAAGGTTAGATATATAAATAAAGTTTGCAAATAAGGTTTGATTAGAAAATGGAGATTTATTAATTAAAAATGAAAGTCCTTTAAGTTATTATAAATACTTAAAAAGTCGGTCAGGAGCTCGAAGGGCCCTTTAGCTAGTTGCATATAAAGAGAAAGCATATTAAAGTGCTTATAGGGCTTATAACTATAGTATGGTCGGCTGGAGGGCCTTCATTAGGTCGCTTAAGAGGCTCGCAGAAGTAGGAGAAAATAATTGATTATATTATTCTTTAATATATATCTAGTAAGGAGACTTTAGAAAGAAAAGGGAGAGTCTATGACTTAGCAGGAGTCACGTAGAGGGTCTCCAGAATAAGTGGAGACTCCGCCCATTCTGCACGACACCTACTCCTTTAAGCGAGGCGTATACTTTAAGGGTTACCTTTAATAAGGAGCTTGCGAAGCTTCGCTCTATTAAGCTTAAGAACTAATTGATATAATAGACCATATCTTTTTTATACTCTAAACCTAGCTTATTATCTTTAATAAGCTTTACCTAAGTCTACTAGGACTAAGTAGAAGCCTAGCAGTAAACTGACTATAGAAACTTCGTAATCGCAAGGGAGCTTTAAACCTCTAGGATTCTATACATTTATACTTTTCGATAGATCTCCCTAAAGCTAGCAAGCCAGGTCTTTAGTTCTACTTTACTGCTCCTTATTTTAAAGAGCTTATTATTATAGTCTTCTTGAATTGACTCTGTTATACTAACTTTAAAAGGGGCTAGTTCCTTGCGCAGGTGCTCCACGATCTATTGAATTAACAGTTTCCCCGCTTCCTTGCAGTCATATTGCATTGCTCGAAGCAATATAGGGTATATTATCTTAATAATCTAATAGTATAATTAAGTATAGGAGCTCCTATTCCTTTTCTACATTTCTACTATAAGATTGTATTATATTACTGCCATTTTATACTCTAGCTTTATATCTTTAGCTATTATCTTCGCAAGTAGTAGTAGAGCTAGCGTTTATTAATCGGTAGCTTCCTACTATTAGTACAACTCGTAATAGCTTTATAATACTCTCTAATCCTATCCTTCTATAATTTTTTCAAGCTATAGCGGTTCTATTTCTAGATTTAGCAGATATAGAGCTTCGTTCTTATAAAGCGGAGCTTGGTTTCCTATCTCTATAGCATATAGTTTAAGGTTATTAACCTGTCTTAGCTTCTCTATATGCTTCTAAAGGCGCAGAAATTCGGCCTGAAACTCTAGCTTAGCGTACTAAATGCGCTATGACTTCCTATCTTAAAGTATAACTCTACTAGAGCTAAGCTCCTAAGCTTCTTTTTACTAGTATTCGCTTATATTGACTAGGATAGTAGGGAGTATAGTATTAATTAGCTAGGAGCATTGGAACATTAAGTTAGGTTATATAATACATATAAGCAAAAGAGAATAGATGAAAAATAGTAGTAAAACCTCTCTAAGAAGTCTCTAAACATAGTAGATTTTTAATCGTTTGCTCTTAAGAGTTGCGAATAGTGCTAATAACTATTATACTATATTTAGAAGTAGATTCTCAATAGTAGCAGAAGCTTGTAAAATTCTACTCTAACTGTATATCTGAGCTCCCTTTATAGAAGTACTCCGTGGCCACTTCAGGGGTACATTACATAAGCCAGTCCTCAGATGCCTCAGTGCCTGAGGCTCCTCATGGCGCAACAATATGATATGAGGTTGCTGACGATCTCCTAGGCATACTCTTATTCCTATTTCTCGGCTGGCGTAGTACTTATATTGCACTTGGTAGCAAAGTGACCTATATTCATACAATAGAAGCAAATAGGGCCTATATCTTTAGAATATGGCTTAGAGCTATTAATGATCGGGTTATTAGATAATAAGCGTAGTGGTTTTGCATCTATTCTAGCGCGTAGTGCATTGCGACGATCCTAGTATAGTAGTTGCGTAGGCACGTTGGTCTTTTGTATATAATCACTAGTAGTTTATAGCTATTGCTATTGGTTAGATATGCTTTAAGATTGCTAGTAGGTATGGTTAGGCTTCTGTTTATACGCGTGTGATAGTGCTTTTGGCTCCTCCTTAGTATATCTGTATAGTGACTACGGTATAGGAGGGTATTCGATAGGCTTAGACGATAGATATAGGTGCCTATTTGTAATACTAAGTTCTGCTAGCAATTCTAATATAGATTTCCCTTGTGTATATATAGCTTGGTATTATTTGAGCTCTTATTTCTTAGCAGCTTAAGCTTTGTAATCTCTTAGCTTCTTTATATTGTTCTTAATACTAAGGATGGTGTTATATGCCTTATATAGGCTATAGTATACATTGTTATCTTTAAGGATAAGGTTTCTCCTTAACTCGGCTGAAGCTAGGCCTTTGATAAAAGATAAGATAATATTAGATAGTAAGAAGGCTTTTATATCATTAAGTGGTTTATTATTTATACTTAGTAATAGGTAATCGCGGTAATAATATCTAATGATAAGGTCCTATACTTATTAGTAGTATGATTATAGAGACTTATCTTTGCCTTAGGAGAGGTTACGCAGCTTTAGTTGGATGTTTGAACTAAGTATACCTTATAAAGTACTTTTAAACTGGATATTTATAGCCTTTATGAAGTTCTTAATATCATTAGTAGTAGCGTTAGCTAGATTCTCTATAACTGGTTTCTATTTAGGTAAGTTGTCTAGCCATATTGCTACTCCACCTTCGAAGAGTATATTTACTATTTTAAAGAAGTCTAGTAGGGTAGTATATCCTAGCTTCTAAAGGTCCCTATTTAATCTTGCTATCTATTAAGCACTTGAGACATTTATTCTATCGAACTTTCTACTAAGGGGGTAGTTATAGTTTATAGTTACTAATAATAGTAGTAATAATGTATATAGTATGAGAAGTCGTCTTAGTTTAGCGTTAATAGAGCTGAAGTCTCTTTCGTATTAGGGTAGGTAGTAGCTGCTAATGTCGATGGCTTAAATGAGTTTGTCGAATAAATCGTTATATTCCTTAGATGACTCTAATAGTAGGGACGATACTGTTCTTAAGAATCCTTCTAAGGTTTCTTAAGTTCGTATAGAGTCGTTCCTTAAGTACTGAGGTCTTGTATAGAGGTATAGTACAGGGGTATAGTACAGAGAGGCTTCGAGTGAGACGCGTATTAACGATACGTCTTGTACGTGTATAAAGGTGGTATGACGTAATAGTCAACGTTAGGGAGGGAGCGTATGCCTGTGTTGATGTATTAAGAACTCGAATTGCCTTAAAAGAGTATATGATAAGGGGAAATCTGAGATAAGGCTGACTTCTTCCCTGCGTTAGGTCACTAGAAAATGTAGGAAGTAGGGGAGGTGGTTGGTTCTGCAAAGCAAGGTTGTATTTCTCAAGAGTGGTTGTACCATAAAAAGTAATTATATATATGGTAGGTTCATGCCTAAGGCATCTGCTGACTACTCCACGCTAGTAGTCCACATCTTTTGCAGCAGTACCACCACTTGCGGGAGTAGCGGGCCCTTCTGGCACTGGGGTTCGATTGCTCCCATTTTTCAAAATCAGCCTAGAACTTAATAAGACTCGATAAGACGTACTATAGAAGCTCCGAAGCGCACCCTTTACTGCATTAAGCAGTAGTGCTACCTCCTCCTTAGAGGCGCCGCGAGCGCAGGCCGATACAACAGCCTCCTAAGAGGCGAGGAGAGGTCTGCTAGCCTACTAGCAGCTATTACTTAATACTATATAATAAACGCAATACGTACTAAAGGTGCTATTAAAGCACCGATAATCGAGATTGCCAGTACTCTTACATGCGATATAATGCATATACGCGTTATCGCGCTCTATTATAGGCTTAGGCATACGGCGCGCAGCAGGGGCGGGGCTTTCTAGTGGCAGCAGCGGTAGAGGCGGCGGCGGCGGCGGCGGCGATAGTAGTAGCGGCTTATTGCCTAGCAGACGCTAGGACAAGCAAGCTAGGGTAGCAGCTCCTAAGGGAGCGCTAGCGACTTAGCGCAAAGTTAGTATAACGCAGGGTATAGGGACTCTAAGGGTCTTACTTTACAAAGGCGGCCGGGGCTATAATAAGTAGGAGTTCCTTCTATATTTAAAAAATTATTAGTATAAAGACGATATTTTTAAATAACAAAGGAGGGTTGTTTTTAAAAGAAAGGAAGGAGAACCTCTGCAATGAAAATACTCTATAAGAAGCCTAATAGAGTATTAGCGTAAAATCGCGAAGATTCTTAAGCGCACTTATTACCTATAGCAACCCTTCTCATTTTAAAAGGAATAACCTTTAAAGGGGCAGTATATAAGATAGAGCCTCTTTTCTTTATAACTACTATTCTTTCTTTTATTTTATTTATATAGCTAAGCGATTCTAAAAGCATCGCCTAATTAAGGGGTATATTATGCAAAATAGGCGGAGTCTCTACTTATTCTAAAGACCCTCTATATGACTCTGCTAAGTTATAGACTCTCCCTTTTCTTTCCGAAGTCTCCTTACTATATATATACTAGATAATAATATAATCAATCATCTTTTCCTACTTCTGCAAGCCTCCTAAGCGACCTAATAAAGGCCCTCTAGCCGACCGCATCATATAAAGGCATTAAAATGGCGATTCAAAAGACATTTATTAAATACGCAAGAATAGCCTCTTATACTCTCTTTACTAATTCATCTACTTCTACTTTAATAGCTAATATAACTGCTAAGGATTTGCCAGATATACTAAATAAGCTTAGCTTAAGAGCTTTAGTAGATAATAATTAAGAATCCCAAAGGTAGATTTTAAATATAGAAAAGGAGAAGGAGTATAGGCTGGCCTTAGTTAAATGCAAGCTTAAGATTAATAGAGGTTTAAGTAATAAAGACTGAGATTTTATTTAAGTTTATAATAATATAAAGATAAGATAGGATACTTTAAAGGTAAAATACTTTTATATAATTGCCTTTAATACTTAGTATCTACTATAGTAGATCACTTTATTTTAATATAGAAAAGATAAAGATAGTAAGGATATAGATATAAATATAGACTTTGCTTAATCTATATTATATAAAGTAAGAAGGAGAATAAGAGCTATAGATCTTAGGATAGCTATGACTTTTAAGGAAACTCAGCTTTTTAGTTTCCTACTTAATAGCCTCCCTTTTAAGTTTGCTATTGCGAAATAATCTCTTCTTATTTAACCTAACCTTAAGATCTATAAGAAGATCGACCTCTTTTGAACTATTAAGTAAGACCTTAAAAGACGCTTTAAATCGGCAAATACTGCGTTATAAGGCAATAATAAGCCTAAGAAGAGGAAGGAGCGCAGGATAAGCCCTTAAGCTTATTAGGGATACTACTTCTATAATAGTACTTATAATATTACTAATTATAAAGTTAAAAGGCAACTGATTAATATGATCGCTAGCTTTAATATTAAAAAGCAATTGAAGTAGAAGTTAAGAAGCAAACTGCCCTTATCTTACTAAAGGCTGCAATTACTAAGGAAAGGCAAAGGAAAAGGAAAAGGCTATTTAGCTAAAACTTTAGTAGATACCTCTAATAATAATAATAGGTTATTTAAACTTAAATCCACTTTTAATAATTCAAATGATAATTATAATAAAAATGCTTACGTTTTAAAAGCCGATCTTTATAAGATCTTTGAATCCGATTAGTATAATAATACTAATTGTATAATATATATAATTGATAAACCCTACCTATTTAAAGGCCTACTTACTAAAATAAAAAGGCGCTTTATTAAAGTTAGTAGTAAAAGGTTATATATAGACTTAATAGGTATAATAGAGATAAATATCGCTAGTATTTCTTTCCTTTTATAAAATGTTCTCCTTATGCTTAGCTTAAGTATTAATCTTTTATTTAGCTATAAGATTTATATAAAGTTGAATTATATAAGAGTTTTTAATAATCAATTTATATAGTTTATAAATAATAATTATAAAGTGATCTTTAAGATTAAAATTAAAGATAGACTTTATATTATTTTAAAAGTAATATTATAGAAATTAACTCTTAAGCTAAACCTATAAGTGGATTCCTTTAAGGAAAGTGCACTCTTTACTTTAATATAATTAAGTAAAGATAAGGAGAATAGATGGACTCTTAAGCTAGGATCGCAAGTGAAATTTGCGAAAATGACTTTTAAGCTAGGACTATAGGTAGATTATAAGGTATCTTTAAAGATGACTCTTAAGCTAGGATTATAAGTGAATTTAATAAAAATGACTCTTAAGCTAGGACTGTAAGTAGATTTTATAAATTCGCTAATAATAACTCTTAAGCTAGGATTATAAGTGAAATTCGCAGAAATGACTCCTAGGCTAGGACTGCGAGTAAAATTCGCGAATTCGTTAGAGATAACTCTTAAGCTAAGACTGCGAGTAGATCTTACTATTTCTAGAAAATCAACTCTTAAGCTAGGACTATAAGTGGATCTTGCGGTTTTATTAAAAATGACTCTTAAGCTAGGCTTATAATTGGAAAATAGCAAAACCTCGAACTGCTATTACTAGTCCTTTTTAACCGCTAATAATAAAGCATCGACTAATAATAGGCTACTAAAGCTATTAGAAGCCGAAAGCCTATTAAGGTATTAGCTAATATATAGAAGATTCGCATATTTAAGGCTAGAGAAATTAAAGGGCCTATATAAGGTCTTAATCTTAAAACGGAAGATCTAAGTACTAAAGGATCGCTTAGTATATTAAATTTGCAAGCTAATAAAACTTTGAAATCGGATATAAATTAAGCTTAGTCTATAGAAAGATTTGATATTAGCGCTAATATCTATTAATACTACTAGACTATTTATAACTTTAATTAAAGGAAATAATTGGTTTTCTTAAATAGTAGATAACTCTACTTAGTAAATATAGACTATTTGCACTAGGACTAAATCTAAGCTTATAGAAAAGCTAGAAACTTAGAAAGTAATAGAGGAACGCTAGACTTAGTTAAAGCTAATAGCTATTAAGTCTAATAACGCATTAGAGATTAAGGTAAAGCTTAATAAATAGGTAAAATAAGGAGTTTATTATAAATTAATTATAATATACAAAGGTTCCTATTAAAATAGTATTGCTAAGTAAAGCATTTAATAAGTAGATACTGACTATTGCGCTCTATTATAAGATGCTAACTTACTATTAGAATTTTAAGACCTTGCGATTAAGGTAGATATATACTTATAAAATAGAATAGGTAGTGGATTAATAGTTAATAGCACTTGAATATTACTATATAAGATATATTTTAAATAGAAATTAAGCCTAGACTATATTCGCGTCTTTAAAAGCGTCTACTACTCTTATATTAGCCTAAAGTCTTAGCCTACGGATATAAAGAGTAAGAAGCTAATAGACTAAAGTAAAGAGTATATATTTATTAAGTATATTAAATAAATAATAAAGTAATAAATAGTATATGCGCTAGACCTAAGGTAAGTAATTATATCTTTAGTAGTTGAGTTTAATAAATCTTAAAATAGAAGGGAGCTATTTTTAAAGCTTTATATACTTAGAGATTCGTAAGGTATATTATTTAATAGTAATACTATTAAGCTAAACTAATAACCCCTCTCTTTAAGCTTAAGTATATTAAGCGCACCTATTAATCGACGACCTATTAGTCGCCTAAAGGCTAAATAGACTATTCCTATTATCTATAAACTACTTAAAGTATAAAATAACTTTAATATTATTATCCCTTTAGTTAAAGCACCTATAGTAAAGGATATTCCCGAAATAGGTATAAGTAATAATAAGCCTCTACTATTAGAAAGCGGTTCTTTAAATAATAAGCCTATAGAACCTATAGCTGAACCTATGTCTTTAAAGAGGAATAGAGACCTAGAATTAGAAGATACCTTAGACGAATAAGAGTCTAAGCGTATCTGGGCTATAATAGTATATAAGATTTATAAGCTTAAACTTTAATAGAGCTTTAATAAAGATAATATATTCTTAGCTATTAAAAGGATAATGAAAATCTCTCTTCTAAAGATGTATAATAAAGCTATTAACGATCTAGAGAATAAAGTAGTATAGAATAAGGCAATTTAAGAGGAGATAAGTTCTCTTATTATAAATAGTATATAAATAAAGGAACTGATACTAAAGGATATGAACCTAGTTTTAATAAAGTGGGTCTTTATAATTAAGATATATGTAAATAGGACCTTAGAATGTTATAAGGTAAGGCTTATAGCTAAGGGCTTCTTTTAATAGTATAAAGAAGACTACTTCGATACATTTGCGCTAATAGTTTATATAAATACCCTTTGTATATTTATAGTAATAGTAGCTGCTAAGGACTTTAAATATAGATAGTACGATATTAAAAACGCATTTATTAAAGCAATTATAAAGGAATGGATTTTTCTCTTTTAATTTAATGGTATTCTTATATACGCTAGCTACTCTCTTTATATACTTTATAATATTTATAGGCTTAAATAATCAGCTTATAATTAGAACCTCTTATATAACTTTACTTTAATAGAAATGGGATTCGTTTAAAGCCTAGCTAACCTTTATCTATTTACCTATATTAAGTGTAAAATTAAATTGCTATTATATATTGATAATATTACTATAGCTGTGAAAATAACTACTTAATTGGATTGGTTCTTTATAATAATTTAGAAACGTTTTAATACTAAGGATTTAAAGGGAATTTATAAGATCCTTAGCATCTGCGTTATAAGGAACCGCTCTACTTAAGAACTCTAGTTAGATTAAGAATAGTATATTAAGAAGATCTTAGACCGAATAGGACTTTCTGCTTATGCTCCTAACTTTAAGCTAAAGCGTATTCTAATCGAAGGAAAGTATAATAAGTTAAAGCCTATTAATGAAAATAAGTAGAGAGGAGATTTAAAGAAGTACTAATAGGATATTAGAGCAATTATATATACTATAGTATATATAAGACTAGATATTGCCTTTATTATTAGGCAACTTAATTAGAATCTAAAGGATCTGATAATTTAATACGAAAATGCAATTAAGCGACTTAAAAGGTACTTTCGATTGATAATTATATAAAAGGTAAGATATAGACTAATGAAATATATAAGCGCAAAGCTTAAGGTATATACTAATTCCGATTAAGCAAATATAAAAGGTCGGAAAAGTATATTTAAAAGTGTAGTAGTACTATATAGTAGACCTATATTATAAGGAAGTAGGAAGTAGAAATCAATAGCTACTATAAGCATTAAGGCTAAATATATATTAATATTATCAAATTATAAGTAAGGATT